>CAAKHB010006611.1:13333-66533 GCA_901007665.1 Aeoliscus strigatus
GTGTAGTCTTTTGGTCTGTTGAGGATTTGTTTGGTCTGAGGTAAAAATAGTAAAAACTCAAGAGTTTTCATCTGCTGCCTGTAAAGACACATTGTTTCTGTACATCTTCAACAAGATACAGTTATTGAACTAGACAGTACATAGGCAAAGGCAGGTAATCTAGCTGTGTGTACTGTGTACATGTATCATGTATTTTAGGTGTGTTTAGCTGTTTTCTTTTTTATAATACCTGTTAAGAAATATGGGACTCTGAAAATACATATATTAACTTACAAATAAATACATTGTCAGTATGAATCTCACCGCAAATTTGGATGCTAATACGTAGTTATTTCAATTTATAACTAATTATAAAGCGACTTCACCTCATGTTTTCCGTCTTTGTAAGTGTTCTTCACTGATCGCAGTGGAAGAGTCACCAGTAACCCACTGCTGGACCAGCTTCCCAGCTACCAGTCCCTGTTGTACCGCAGGAAGTCATCGACAGCTGGTAACAAGCGACGGAGCAGCTCCAGAAGCCGGCTTAGCTCCTCTGGGAGTGGAAAATGGGGGAACTTTGTCAGTAGACAGGATGAGAAACCAACTGGGGAGAGACCCATCAGAGAACTCGCCAAGACCATGGCTGAGAAACGCAGAGACAAGTAGGAGTCAGGTTATTGTAGAGCTGAAATGAAACGATGGGTAATAATTTCATGTTTCACCACATAAACTCTTCCTGTTACTGTGCAACTCACCAGAACACATCGCCTAGAAGAAGTTAGCGAGCTCAACAGTTGGCGACAGTGGAGGACAAGTAGCTACAAGTATCTACGGAGGCTGAGAGATGATGCCCATGAATGGCTGAGCTCCCTGCAGCTGTGGAGGGGCGACATCCACCTGATAGAAGGTGTGAAACATTTGTAGTATCAGACAAATGTATTCATTTCTTTTCCGGTTGTCAAAATGGAGAAACTCTAACAGTGCTTCCGCTCTTGTTCCTGACATTTACCAGGGATGTTCGGCACAGGGATCCTGTCTTACTTTTCTTTCCTTCGGTTCCTGGTCATGCTTAACTTGATCATCTTCATGTTGGTCTTCAGCTTCATCATGTTGCCCATCATCATTGTCCCTTATACGTCAGGGAATATCACCTACAACCAGAACGATGGTGAGCATGCTTCCTTAAACCCGCAGCTTTGATAATATGTTGAAACTAGTTTGATGTCGGTGTACGTATATGGTGGTACAAGTGGTCTTCACGTTAAATCTGAGTGTGTTTTACTCCAGGGAGCGTGTGCAGTGTGTATCCAAGCAGTGCTCGCAGAGGTCTCGTTCTCTTTCACGAGCACATCACAGACCTGCTGTCTGGTGGAGTATGTCCTTTACCTTTGACAGACTCTGGTGAAACCAACTGCTACCTAGTTTCCTCACTCACCTCTTGTGGTTCATCAGGGCTTTCTGGAGCAGACCTACCTTTTTTATGGCTACTACAGAGCAGACAGAATCCAGTTTCCAAGAATCACATATAATCTGGCACTCGCCTACCTGCTGGTCACCATAGCGTACCTGCTACTCAGTCTCATCTGGATTGTAAAAAGGTAGTGAAAAGGCAAACGGGTATTCAAAGGATCGTCTTCTGAAAGTGGTGTTTATTATAGGTAACTGTTGTGCAGGTCTGCCACTGGCTTCAAACGCAACCTGATCCAGGATGAGGACCGCTTCCAGAGTTTTTGCAACAAGATTTTTGCCGGCTGGGACTTTTGCATCACAAATGAGAATGCTGCAAGGCTGAAGAGAAGCAGTCTGCTCTATGAACTCAAGGTCTGTTGTGCATGCTGGGGCAAGCTTGGCTTATCAGAGCTCTACAGAGGTCTCCTCCACCCTCCACCTACTTGTCTCATTGTAAAACGTGTTCTTCTGTGCCCAGACGGATTTGGAAGAAGAGCGGATCAAACAGAAAATCGCAGGTCGCACCCGCAAAGAGAGGTGTCGCATTTTTCTCCTCCGCCTCATCCTCAACATTTTTGTCATCGGTGTTCTGGCTGGCTGCTTCTACAGTATCTATGTAGCCACCATCTTCTCTCAGGAGGCACAAATGAATCATGTAAAGGTAATAGAAGAGTACTTTTATCATCTACGTTGACACTAAATGAATCCACTTCTGCTCACATCCTGTCTGCCTTTCAAACAAATTGTGGCTCAGAGCTTTGAACCGCGGCATGGCCCCTGTGAGCGGCTCAGTCATGTAGACTAATTTGATTTCAATATTATTTTCTGTTTGTGGATTTTATACATTTATTCATTCTAAGAGACAGAGCTCTAAAACTAAAATGACCTACTGTACCTCACAGCCTGCACAGGCGTATAAGCTGCAGCATTGAGGAAGTCGGCACACGATGAGTCTGTGGTGATTATTAGTTTTCCTGTATTGCAGGAGAATTTCATTGTGGATCTCATCTATGAATATCTGCCGTCGATTGTTATCACCATGGCCAACTTCATCACTCCCCTCCTTTTCTCTGTTATCATCAACTACGAGGACTACTCACCCGCCTTTGAGATCCGCTTCACCCTCATGAGGTACGGACTGTCAGGCACGCCCATCCTTGTATCAGCAACAGCAGGGTTGTGTGTAGCATATTGTAGTACCTTTTAAAATGTGTGAAATGTGACATTTTGGTGAGTGGCGCTGAATGAGTAGAGCTAAATAACTTCTGTCTTTCTTTCTTATCGCACTTCACAGGTGTGTATTCATGCGTCTAACCAGTATCGGAGTTTTGCTTTTCTCTCTGTGGTCCCAGATCACGAAATGCACCGAGGATCCCTGCGTCTGTGGTTATAACCATATGCTTTACTCTGTAAGTCCTTTTTTCCACACTTTGTTACTTTAGTGATGAACAAATAGCAGCATGGTGTATGCACTCATGCTTTTATATCTGATGTGCTGTCCTCTGCAGTGTTGGGAGACCCGCGTTGGCCAGGAAATGTACAAGCTCACCATCTTCGATTTCATCATCATTTTTGCAGTCACCGTCTTTGTAGAGTTTCCTAGAAAGTACGTCATTGGCACGGGAACGTCTGTTGTCTTGTCACATCCACAGTGATTCTACTCTGCCTCTTTTCTGTGCAGGCTGATAGTGAAGCACTGTGACTGTGGCCTGGCTAAGTGGTGGGGTCAGCAGGAGTTTGCTATTCCACAGAATGTTCTTGAGATTGTCTACGGTCAGACCATCTGTTGGATCGGCACATTCTACTCACCTATGCTGCCGGCCATCTGCACCATCAAATACTTCTTTATCTTCTATATCAAAAAGGTAATTTTTTGTCATCCTTGTGTTTTATTTGTCATTAGAAAATGTCCCATCATCCTTTTCGTGTGTTTGTCTCTTTACCACATCCTGTTTGCCAGGTGTCATTGATGAACAACTGCCGTCCAGCAACGCGTCCATTCAGAGCCTCCAGCTCCAACTTCTTCTTCCTCGGCGTGCTGCTCATTGGCCTGAGTTTGGCCTTTGTACCTGTCACAGTTAGCGTAGCACAGTGAGTGAACCTCATCTGTCATTGTCACATCAGTTTGACAGTTATTACTGTAGAGCCTTGAGTGGAATCAGAAGGACAAAATAACAACGTGCTCTTTTCGTGGCATATTTACTTACTCCTTTATCCGTGTTTGTACAGAATAAACTGTTCCCAGGCGTGTGGACCATTTATAAATTATACCACCACGTGGGAGGTGCTGCCAAGGGCTGTTTCCCAGTTACCCGATGGAGTCCAAAAACTATTATATGCGCTCTCTTCAGAGGCCTTTGCTGTTTCCTTCTTTGTCGTTTCATGGTGTGTGAGCCTTCTCAGCATTTGTTATTTATTGATGACGCAAGCTTCTCCGTCTTTGGCTATAACGATCTGTTTTTTTTCTCCCAACAGTTTGGCGATGTTTTATGTGATTGCACTAGCTGGTGCGCACAAGAAAGTTATTAAACAACTGAGAGAACAGTTAGAAATGGTAAGTTTACCCAAGAACACATGCCTTCAGTTCATGCCTGTTTCAGAAAAAGTCATTGACAATGTTTGAACGAATACTGAATGATGTGAAAATAACAGTATGTCAATTGTCATTATCTTCAGGAGGGCAGGGACAAGCTTTTCCTTATCCAGAAGCTGTGCCAGGCTCAGAGATCCTCACCAGTAAGATCGCCTGTGTCCAAATCTCAGGTGCGGACCAGCAGAAGCAGCCCCAGCTACCACACCAGTTTCTCCAGCAATTTCGGTGATGGAGTGTTCCTGGCACACCCGATTCCGGACTCTTCCACACATGTATGAAGCTGTGGCTGACTGTTGTGGGCCAGGAAAAGGATGCAAGCCACTGCTATTGAATGCAAATAAACTGTCAAATTTGAACAAATGTTCTAATTTAAAAAAAGAAAAACAGGACTGTGAAAACATGCTGAAATGCTTTTCAGAAGTTGCTTGGTAGCACTGTTGATGCAGCAGTGAGCCCCGTACTTCCAGACCAAACATATACATTGTTTTTTTCCCATTGCCCAACTGCACAACTACTGGAATGTTTGTTTTCTGCACTTTAAATGTATTAATGCTAAAGTGTTCTTACTTTTACAATGTTGCATGTACTGTATAATACATTAATTCTAATTTTTTAATTTTTTTGACTACTATTAATTTTTCTAAGGCTTTTTAACACATTACAACACTAAAGTAACTATCAGGTGATCTTTCCAGAGCTTATTCATTCTGAAATTGGGAAAACCGCAGAATTTTTATTTCAGAGATATTGATGAACTGAATTCAAACATGTAACAGTAAAGATATTTGAGATGATTTCTAGGAGTTGAAAATAGAATTGAAATTGAATTGAAAATCAGCAATTTACCTTCATGTCAGAATGAACAAACTCAGGATTTTCACTAAACCTAAACCTTTGAGGAAGGATCCTGAGTACTGTGACTACTATATTTTTGTTTAGAGTATGTATGTGTATAGGCGATGATACATACGCTAAATGATATTTTGATGATCTTCTCTATCGTTTTATATGTGTTTTGTCTTTTTATACATGGCTGTTGTGACTGACCAAACAGGAGAAATAAATGCTTATAATGACACAGCTGATGTATATTATATGTGTTAAGACACCTCCAGGCCACCAGGGAGCGCTGCTCTTTTCTGTCTCGGCTGGAACAGCGACAGCTCAGCTGGTCCGGAACCGGAGACAGCGTGCTGGTCCTCGGTTCATTCAGATGACAGCAGGATGTTGAGAATTACAACCCCGGCAGACATGGGGTCCCTCTTACTTTTATTCTGTTTAATATGCTCGCAGGTATTGGTTGTATCCTCTGATGACATCGTGGTGGCCTGCGGAGGATTTGTGAAATCTGACGTTGAAATCAATTACTCTCTGATCGAGGTAAATTAGCTCGTTCGCCTTTAGCCGCTAGCTAACTGCTAGCTATTTCATCGTAGCAAGCTAAATGTTAGTTGGAGACCTATGGTTTGTTTGAATGAACTGGCTGGATGGGCAGTCTCTTTTAACCTAACGTTTGATTTTTGTCATTAGAAAACGTCGATTGAGCAAGTAATTAAAGGCACTCTTTGTATAGGTTGTTTTTTGAGTTCACCGTAGTGGTTGAGTGTTGCTTTTATGGTAGATTACATCGACATTCTTGGTTTTCTCTCTAACCTGCCGTCATTTGAGGGATCAGGGCGTTAATAAGAGAGCTGTGAAGTGCTCGCCACCAACAGACGTCTAATCCCTGCTCATTCACAGGCTGCATGGGATTAAACAGTGAGATGAGTGAGATTGTTTAAGTGTGTAATGAAACATTTGCAAAGAAAAACGAAAAATCGTTAAAATGTTCAGTGTATTGTGTGTGTGTGTGTGTGTGTGTGTGTGTGTGTGTGTGTGTGTGTGTGTGTGTGTGTGTGTGCACACATCCAAACAAGGTAAGATGAAAAAAGTAAGATAAGAAATATGTGTTTACGGTTGTATTGCTCATCACCACCATATTAATATATATATATATATTGTGGCATTTTGTCTTCTGTTTGTGCAGATTAAACTTTACACAAAGCAAGGCTCCTTAAAATATCAGACTGATTGTGCTCCAATCAATGGCTACTTCATGATTCCTCTGTATGACAAGGTATGAGCAACACTTTTAGAGCTGTTCTGAAAATGGTTTTGATGATTTGGTGTTTTTAAACCATACATTCACATTGCATTCCATTGGATTTGCACAGGGAGACTTTGTTTTGAAGATTGAACCTCCCCTGGGGTGGAGCTTTGGTAAGTTAAGTGACCTAAATAAAATACTCCGTGAGGGAGCAAACACACACAATTGGTTTTAAAAACAACAGAATTTGTCCCTTCTCTTTGTTAAATGGCTCTGTCCCAACATTTGACGGATCCTTTATTGGCCCATGCTACACCCCAAAAGGATTGTTAATGTTTGACCATGTTCTTCTGTGAAGGTTCTCAGTATTCCAGGTCATGGTATCTTGCTGGATTAAATTGTAGGCAAAAGGATTTGTAGTTCTCCTGAAGACGTTTTGCCACTCATCCGAGAAGCATCTTTAGTTCGGAACTGAAGAAATACCTTCAAGCAGACAGCAAGTCCAATTGTCAATAAATTAACCCAGCAAGGTTGACCATGTGTATGTTACAGAGTTTACAAAACAGAGGTAAAACATCTGGCGGTTGTCACAATCAATCTGACAAAATTGTATCAGCAGTTGTCTTCATGGCTTGTGTGCTTTGTGTGTTTGTTTGTTTGTTGTATTACCAGAGCCGACTAGTGTTGACCTCCATGTGGATGGAGTCAGTGACGTCTGTACAAAAGAAGAAGACATCAACTTTGTTTTCACAGGCTTCTCAGTCTCTGGAACAGTAAGAGTTTGTTTTTGTCTTCATTCATTTCCATATTCATCTCATAAATAAAAAAAATAGTCAGGTAGAAGTGTTGAGAAGCAGTTCAGCCGGTGTTGCCGTTGCTTAGAGTGAACATGTTTCAGAGCATCATGGAACGAACTGATGTCACTAAATGTTTTTCTCCCCTGATGTTCAGGTGCTTAGCAAAGGCCATCTCCTTGGCCCAGCAGGGATAGAGGTCAAACTAAGCCCAGTGGGAACAGACGAGAAACTCCAGAGTGTCGTCACACAGCCTGGAGGAAAGTCAGTTGTTATACATTTCAGTCTCTCTTGGAGCATGTGCATGCATGTGCCTCTGTAGTCACTTAATCTGAGTGGTCCCTTTTCCTTTCTCTGCCTACATTAACACAGGTATACCTTCTCTAAAGTGCTCCCTGGAAAGTATGACATCATAGCCTCCCACCCCTCCTGGACTCTGGAGCAGGTCAGTATTTACTGTCAGGTTTAATCAAGGTGAAAATATCCCCACGGATTTCACAAACACTACTCATAAAAACTTGGAAGCGTATGGAAAATGCAAATTAAAAACAGAGGGGAATTACTTCTTAGCTAAATTCAGAAACACTGTCGAGTAAATGAATGTGAGGTTCTTTAATAGATGAATTAGTTTTGGTAAATATTATTCTCCTTCAGAGCGCAACATCAGTACATGTTTCCACTGCCAATGCCGTGGCCGTTGACCATCTGATGGTTGGAGGCTACGATGTCTCAGGGGAGGTCCGCAGTGAGGGAGAGCCCATGAAAGAGGTCACCTTCTTACTGTACTCAGCCACAGTCAACAAAGAGGTAAACTCATATTTATTGGACATTTCCTGAAATGGAATTGTCAAACTAGATTGTGTGTTAAGTGTTCACAGCAGTTCATATTCATATATATTGCTGCTTATTGATCTTCAGGATGTCAGCGGCTGCAACCTGTCCCCAGTGGAGGGGGCAGATTCTGGGGACAGTTCTCTGATCTACCTGTGCAGCGCCCTGTCTGGGGAGGATGGTACTTTCACCTTCTCCTCTCTGGCAAGTGGCGAGTACACTGTGGTAAGCCTCCTCTTTAAAAACAAATAGATTCTACCAATATCTGTATTTAATCTCTGAATGGTTACTCATGAAGCAGACTTGCTTGTACTTTAGGTGCCCTTCTACAGAGGCGAAAGGATCACATTTGACGTGGCTCCTTCTAGAATGAATTTCAAGGTGGAGCACAACAGTTTGACATTAGAGGTACACGTCACTTTCCCAGAGTTTGTTTGAACATCTTTGAAAATGTCATTTCATTGTATTGTGACTACGGATGCCATGATTATAGACTTTCCAGTTGTGATTATACTTTTTTATTTCCGACTTTGCTCAAGTTCTCCAACCACTGAACACACGTGTTTTTGAACAAAATAATAATAATTTAAGATTGTTCATGTGAATCAGCAGCTCAACCCCCCACCACCAACCCGGCAGTGTTCCGCCGCGTTGCTGGCTCAAATACTTCCCCATCCCGTTGTAAATCACATCACCACAAGCCTCGCAAGACACCGCGATTATTAAAATCCTTACAATGAACCCACCATGACTTTCGTAATCGTAGCATCCCTCATTGTGGCTTGTTCTGTTTCTTGTTTAGCCCATCTTTCGTGTCATGGGCTTCTCTGTTACTGGACGGGTTCTCAACAGTCTCGGTGGGGAGGGGGTTACTGATGCCACTGTTTCGCTCAACAACCAGATGAAAGGTAGGAGGAGTAGAAGACTAAAAGAAGAAAAAACATCTTCCCTAGCAAAGGAACAGCATAAATGTAGTGTTTACACTGTTTCGTGAGTGTCTGTCATTGTCAACACATTTTGGTATTTGCGTTGCTGTTCTGTTCCTCAGTCATCAGCAGGGAGGACGGCTCCTTCCGCCTGGAGAACATGACAGCTGGGACCTACACCATCCGTGTCAACAAGGAGCTCATGTTCTTTGAGCCCATCACAGTGAAGATTGCCCCCAGCACACCTCAACTTCCTGACATCATCACAGCAGGGTACCGATGGCTCTACGCTTTGTTTGTACTTTCCTGTGATTGATCAGTTACGGTTAATAGCATTTGTATTAGATAATCAGCATAAACCCTTTATGATGGATATGAATCTGTGTTCTAAAACAAAGTTAGGTTGCTATCTGCTCTTAATCAGACACTAATATCATCACAGACTTCTAAAAAAACCCTATTCGGTTGACCACTTGTTGAAAATACTTTAAGATGTTCCATCCGTTCGGACAAGCTCTTTTTAGTGTTTGCAGTTAATCAGGCTGATTAGTTGTGGTGTTCACGCGCAGGTTCAGTGTTTGTGGCCAGATCTCCATCAGCCACCTGCCAGAGGGCATGAAGCAGCAGGGGCGCTACAAGGTCACGCTGGCACATCGGGGCCAGGAGAAGACCTCCAGCCGGACCACTGATTCGGACACCCAGGGGGCCTTCTGCTTTCAAGCCAAACCAGGAGACTACAGTGTTTATGTAAGACTGCTTACATAAACATCAGACAGCTGAACCAACATTAAATTCATGTCCCATTTTATGTATATAAGAGAAACTGGAGCTGGAGAAACTACAAACTACAACAACATATACTGTAACTTATAGTTGTGGCTGGACCTCCATGTGTGCAGGTGTCTCTCCCTGAAGTGGATGTAAAGGCAGGCCTGGCTTTGCAGCCTCAAGTCCTGGATGTCTCCCTTGTGGACCGGCCCCTCACAGACCTACTGTTCACCCAGTTCCTGGCCTCTGTTTCTGGAAAGGTCTTCTGTCTTGGTAAGGTAAAATTGCATGCTCTCCCCATGTGGGTTCTCTCCATGTGCTCCGTCATCCTCCCAGGTGTGAATGTGAGTGTGAATGGTTGTCTGTCCTTCATGTGGCCCTGTGTTGAGCTGGTGACGTGACCGGAGCAAACGGAAGAGGATGAATGACTGATTGAATAATAACCGATAAAACCTTTTTTGGACTTTCATTATTACTTTGGTTGGAACTCACCACATGACCTCTGGTTGACCTCTAGCATCCTGTGATGACCTGTTGGTGACACTTCAACCAGTGAGTCGCCAAGGAGAGAGGAGGACGGTGGCTCTTACCGGCAGCAGTGACACCCTCAGCTTCTCCTTTGACAATGTTCTCCCTGGGAGATATAAAGGTGCTGAATCAATGTTTCTGTTGTTGTTGTTTGTTTCTCGTTCCACGTTCAGTGCAGGGAATCTTTTGTACCATTTAGTGCTTTTACTATTGAAAAGAGAAGAGAAGACACATTCATCTTTACTTTTCTGTGACTGTTTTTGTCTGCGATTTCCTTCATTTTCGCCCATCAGTAAGCATTTCTCATGAGGAGTGGTGTTGGAAGCATAAATCCATGGAGGTTGAAGTTGTGGACTCTGACATTTTGGGAGCGGAGTTCAGACAGATTGGCTATATCCTGCGCTGCTCGCTCTCCCACGCCATCACGTTGGTCAGTACACTCACTGGACACGGCAGTGGTTCAATGCTGGGGCATCCAAAGTCAATGAGCATACATAATGGCTGTATATGCACAGGAATTCTTCCAAGATGGCAGCAAACCCGAGAACGTCGGCGTCTACAACCTCTCCAAAGGAGTCAACCGCTTCTGCCTCTCCAAACCTGGTGAGGTTCATTTTTCTGACCTCTCCTCACGTGTGTAGGTGATTACTAAAACTAAACTGGATTCGTGCAGGTGTTTACAAAGTCACGCCTCGCTCATGCCACCAGTTTGAGCTGGACTTCTACACCTACGATACGTAAGTATCATACGTACACAACAAGCTGTGTTCAGGTAGCCATGTGACATGATGTGATGGTGTTGAACCTGTCCGCCAGCTCGGCCCCCAGTATCCTGACTCTCACGGCAGTTCGGCATCATATGAGTGGGCTCATCACCACTGATAAGATCCTAGATGTCACAGTTACCATCAAGTAAGACTTTCTGGGCTGGGGTTACTGCAGGCAACCCTTAAAGCCTGGGACAACATGAGCTGCTGCAGAAATGTCCGTCTTTAGTTTGTTATCATCCTCACCTTGGTCAGATCGTCCATTGAGAGTGAGCCGGCGCTGGTGCTCGGACCCCTGCGGAGCCTGGAGGAGCAGAGGCAGGAGCAGCAGCTGCACGAGATCCAGCTGCGCCGTCTGGAACGAGAGCGCCGAGCTGCCACAGAGGACGGAGGTGCCAAGGATGATAGTCCTCCTGTCCAAGAGAAGGCTGATGAACTCACAGGCCCCTACCATTATGAGTTCTCCTACTGGGCCAGGTCAGTCAAACATCTCACCCGGGAATGTCCCTGTTGTACATATTACAGATTTCTTAATATCTAATTAATATTTATTGATGCTTTCCCTGCTATTTCATTTTAGTTCAAACTGTTTGTTTCTGTGGTGCATTTGCAGAAAGACCATTTTTCTCTCCATTACTATATTCTTTATTTGGAGGGAGTTTCTACAAATTTGCCACAAACACCCAAATTGAATACTAACACTAATTAAGGATTTATTTCAAATTTCAGATGAGAAAGAGGTCCTTGATGCTTTGGCAGAGCAGGAAATGAGCGTGACTATTCTTTAAACCTGTTAAACCCTGGTTTCTGGAAATAGTTGTGATCCAAATTGTCAGATTCCTCAAATACTAAAATACTCAGTGTTGAAGAGAGGGGGCCATGGGACCGTTTCTTTATTAGACTAAGAGCAACATGACATGAGTTGAGGAGATGGTGTAGCTGTAACTAAATATTCACTGTTTGTTATGTTTGAGCCTTAGTGTGTGAATTACTCTGTACTATGTAGGTACCAGACACCAGGGATCCAATGTCTGAATGTGTAAAATGAAAAAGAAATAAGAAAGGTTAGGTAATAACACATTTGGCTAATATTTCTATTTATGGTTTGGCTGTCAGGGCTGGAGAGAAGATAACAGTGACTCCCTCGTCCAAGGAATTGCTGTTCTACCCGCCGGAGGTAGAGGCCACGATAACTGGAGGTATGCCATTTATTTGTTTTCTTGTTGACATTTGAAGTGGGTTGCCCTCTCTCCTGAGGATTGTCCCTGTTGTCCAAACCACAATGCTTGAGAGCCAATCAACATTAGCCGTAAGCACAGGAAACACTTTTATTGGAAGGGTTGGTCTAGGGAGTTGCTGATGAACAGGTGAAGCAAAACAGATGCTTTTTTTATTCAGTTCCAACACTCCTTGGTACTAGACTCACTTTCCATTACATTTCAGTACCTCCTCAGTGTGAGTGGGGTCATCACAGAAACTGCTGTGTCGGCATTTTATACACGACACAAACTTGCTGCTGGGTTTGTGGTGTTTTACTTTGTGCTACACTGTCAAACGTTCAGAGGGACTCAGCAGTGATTTGAAATCCTCCATCAAACCTGTTTTCAGCAGAAAGTATTATTCTCTCATTCCCACTCATAGACATAAAACAGTATAATCAAAGCTGTGGATTAATGGTTGAATTTACTCTGCCCACTCGACAGAGTCCTGTCCGGGTCAGCTCGTGGACATCACAGGGCGTGCGGGTCTCTTTCTGGAGGGCAAGGTGTCGCCAGAGCTGCAGGGTGTGGAGATCTCCATCACTGAGAGAGGAGCTGCGTCTCCTCTCATAACTGTGGCCACTGATGAGATGGGAGCATACAGGTATGAAACCCTGAACTACAAATTGTATGAGACACTATTGCCTTCCTATGTTTGTGATCAGTAAATATCTTGAAGGCCGTGTGGCTGAAACGTGGATAAGAAATTAGACATATGAACACCAACAATCTTCCTATTTCATACTGCAGCTGGACAAAATGCTGATGTTTATTTCCTAAACAGACTTTTTTCACCACTTCATTTCTCCCCACTTTCCTGCAGCGTGGGTCCGCTCCACAGCGACCGCCAGTATGACATCAGTGCCAGTAAAGAAGGTTTTGTCCTGAGTCGTGTGGAGGAAACCCAGGGAGATTTCAAAGCATTTGCTCTGGCTGGCGTCACCTTCCAGGTGACTGTTCACTTTACATACACAGTTAGTTTTTTTTATGTCTGTAACTGTAACCAGACCACACTGATGGTTCGGAAGATGAATGCAGTGACCACTTCTCCTCCATACATTCCCAGCCCAAATTGGCTTGGCTCCGTTTGGTACCAGGCACGTTGTTTTCCATGACAGTGCCCCTTTGATATGAATGAGGATGTCACGGGAGCTGCCTCCACAGTGTTTTACATACAAACTTGCAGCTTGCAGCTCACCTTAGCTCTTCTCTGTTTGGTTCCATTTGGGTGCTTTTCCACAATTCAGAACCTGTTGGATGTGGGTGCTGACGTCACAGCGCTGGCTGCGCAAAACTGCTGTGATGCCAATTTTTAATTTGACACAAGCACATTTTGTGGTGAACTGCTGCTGCGTGCGTCGTTCAGATTTTCTCCGTTTCCATTTCCCCGTAGATCAAATCTGAGGATGGTCAACCACTGTCAGGCGTCCTCCTGTCTCTGAGCGGAGGACAGTTTCGCTCCAATCTGCTGACTCAGGACACCGGCCTCCTCACCTTTAACAACCTGGTTAGAGAAAAGATGTCTACAAGTCTACCTTTTTTTTTTTATTCCAGTGTATTACAGTGTATGTGTTTCTGCCTGTGACGTACATCCTGGATGTCTTGGCAGAGCCCTGGTCAGTACTACTTCAAGCCCATGATGAAGGAGTTCCGTTTTGAACCGGCATCTCAAATGATCACAGTGGAAGAGGGTCAAAGCCTCCGTATTGATATTACTGGCATTAAAACGGCATACAGGTATTGACATGTGGTGTGAACTAATTACATGTGCTTTTTTCAAGCACGTCATATAATCAAATAGAATGTGAAAGAATAAGAATGGAGCAGGCAGGCCAACCTGTCGGGATGTTTTTTGTTTTTTCCACCCCGAGTGTTAAGTGTATTTACCCAGTTGGTGATGCTGCTTGTTGGATGCAGAGCGTCCTAATGGTCCTTTGTTCTGGTGCGCAGCTGCTATGGAGCTGTGCGGTCTCTGAGCGGTGATGCAGAGAGGGACGTTGCCGTGGAGGCCTTGGGCCAGGGAGACTGCAGTCTGTACAGCGAGGACACCGTCACCGATGAGGAGGGCCGCTTCAGGCTCAGGGGTCTGCGGGTGAGGATGGAAAGAATAATGATGAAGTTTAGAAGGAAGCTTTTGAGCTGTGCGTTAAACAATTGTAAGACACCAAATGGAAAACGAAAATGGAAAACCATTTAATGCACAAATACGCTTTAACGCACTTATACCATGGTCATTTGCCAAAGAAACAGAAATGGGATCATTATTCATGTTTTCATGTGTTATCCACTAACTCGTGTCCAGTGGCTCTTCCAAGTGTCACTTACCTGTGCCGTTTTTTTGCTTGATTGTTCTTTTCTTCTTCTTGTCTTTTTCTTCTGCACCATCCCACTTGTCCAAATTCAAACAAGTTAGAATAAATGTTAAGATCATTCCTCGTCAAATGTCCAGTTGATACTACTGATTGCTGCACTCGTGTGCTGTTGAATGTTGTGTTAAGGTTGTGCCGTGGATGGATGTTAGCAAAGTTAAACTGGAGCAAAACTACATGTGCATTAAACGGTTTTAATATACAGCCACCAGCCAATCAGAAAAGAGTATTCACCCAGACCATGGTTATAAGCATGAAATAAATGATGTTAATAGCAGCACCAGTTTCATTTGCAGTGTTCATTTAGGTGTAGACTTCTAGAACGTAATGAATATGAAGTGTTTGGTTTGTGTGTGTGGTCAGGCCTGACGCCCCTCCTCGTCTTGTACAGTTTGATATCATCTGTTTATACTGCATGCTGTGCTTCATCCTCATCTCATACGATGACATATTTTCCTGCAGCCCAGTTGCAAGTACCTGATTCAGCTGCGAGCTGAAGGTAATGACCACATTGAGAGAGCCTTACCTCAGCACAAGGCCATTGAGGTGAGCAACCAACCAGTGCCACCCTTCTTCCCAATGCCCACAGTCATCTCATGACTCTCAGCAAACTGACTACTCTTTTCCTCCATCACACATTTATCATCGCCACTACTCATCATTTACCTTGGTACATAAAGCTGCGTGTTCTTGTTTCTCAGGTCAGCAGTAGTGACATCGAAGGGGTCAACATCATCGCCTTCAGACAAATCAGTCAGTTCGACCTGAGTGGGAATGTCATCACCTCCCCTGAGCACCTACCAACACTGTCGGTACGTTAACTCCTGGATGTTGGGTTAGGGTTGGATGTATGGTTGATGTAGGGCTGGATACAGGGTTGGACATGGGGCCGGACCTAGAATTTGTTTAGGGTTGGACTTAAGGCTGGACCTAGGGTTGTGTTAGGGTTGGAACTAGGGTTAGGGTTGGAACTAGGGTTAGTGTTACAGCTAGGGTTAGGGTTGGAACTAGGGTTAGGGTTACAGCTAGGGTTAGGGTTGGAACTAGGGTTAGTGTTACAGCTAGGGTTAGTGTTACAGCTAGGGTTAGGGTTGGAACTAGGGTTAGGGTTGGAGCTAGGGTTAGTGTTACAGCTAGGGTTAGTGTTACAGCTAGGGTTAGGGTTGGAACTAGGGTTAGTGTTACAGCTAGGGTTAGTGTTACAGCTAGGGTTAGTGTTACAGCTAGGGTTAGTGTTACAGCTAGGGTTAGGGTTGGAACTAGGGTTAGGGTTGGAACTAGGGTTAGGGTTGGAACTAGGGTTATGGTTACAGCTAGGGTTAGCGTCACAGCTAGGTTTAGGGTTACAGCTAGGGTTAGGGTTATAGCTAGGCTTAGGGTTGGAGCTAGGATTAGAGTTGTACTTAGGGTTTGGGTTGGAGCTAGGACTAGGGTTACCCTTATGGTTGGGGTTGGGACTGGGTTTTGGGTTACAACTAGGGTTTGGGTTGGAGCTTGGGTTGGCGTTGGCGCTAGGGTTAGGGTTGGGTGTGGAACTGTATGAAGGGTTATGTTAGGTTTGGATTTAGGATTGGGTTCGGGTTTCACCCAGGGCTGGGCCTAGGTTTGACCATAGGACTAGTTCTAGGGTTTGGTTAGGATTGGATGTAGAGTTCAACATAGGACTGGACCCAGGGTTGGACATGGGGTTGGACATTGGGCTGGATATAGGACTGTGTCAGTTCAAGGTACAAGCATATGTTCACTCATCTCCCTCTCCTCAGGTGAAGCTGTACAGGAGCGACAACCTGGACAACCCGATTAACAGCGTGTCTCTGGGACAGTCGCTCTTCTTCCACTTTCCTCCACTGGATAGAGATGGAGAGGTGTCAGCTTCTGATCATATCTCCAACATGTGCTCCAGCCCTAGAAGGTCCCGTTGGTGGTGTTTCACCTCTGTTCTCTCCCTCAGAGCTATGTCCTGATGCTGTACTCGACATTGTCCCGCTCGCAGTATGACTTCACTCTGCCCCAGGTGTCCTTCACCTCCAGCGGATACCACAAGCACGTCACCCTCACCTTCAACCCAACCGTAAGCACCATGGCTTGAATGTGCTGTTGGACTGTGTCCTTCCTCAGGAACTGATGTTTACAGACATTGGATTGAGGATTTGGTTTGTCTTCACGTTGTCCCTTCTCATGCTCTGACAGCGTAAGGTCCCAGACCAGGATGTTGCCCAGGGCTCCTACATCGCTCTGCCCCTCACCCTGCTGCTCCTGTTGGCCGCTTACAACCACGAAAAGGTAACAACCCCGAGAGGTCCACGTACACACCAGTGTGTTTGTATTAACATCTTTGTTATACCACATGGTTCAGACTTCACTGGGTTCAGGACACTCTCTACTTTGTCAGTGTTATTTGTTGAAATCCTCCTTGGTTCACAGCTGGAGTTAGAGGGTCAATCAGAGAGGGTGAACATTCTGGAATTCATGGTGTTTATCTCTGTGGGTGGCACTAGCAATGATCATTCTAGAATCAACAGAGAGACGTCTCACTCTTCTTTCACTGTTGAAAATATGTAGAAAAATATTGGAAAGAGTTCTCGTGAAGCTTGATAAGTAATTTGAGTCAAGATTGAGCAGAATTTAAACATCTGCTGAACATAGTGACAAAACGACCTGTTTTCTACACGTATCTGTTATTTTGTTCATATGTTCCACTACTTTTGATACTCAGACGTGTGTAAATCATTCTCAAACACCAAAACAATTATTTCACATGAGTCTGTTTTCACAAAAGAGGACATTGAACATTTTCAGATTCCAAATTTTCAGTTTTGGGGTCAAATAAACTCTTTGTGATCTTAATAATTCAAGGTGGCAAGTGGTCCAGAAGACCCCATTAGACTTATAAAATAGAAGAGAACGTACTTTATTCATCCTGGGAGAGAACTTTACAAGTTAAATCACAGAGCTAAAATTGAACAAGGTGTTTTCATGTTCTGATGTGTCTGAAATACTGCGTTTTGTTTTGCAGGTCATTCCCTTGCTGTTGCAGATGATGAATCACATTCAGGGCGTCAGGAGCATGGCACAGGCCAGCAGCGACAGCGCTGCCCTGGATGAAGCCAAACGCCAGGCCAAGAGACAGAAGGCCAGACGTACATGAGGACGACTCTGACCACACCTTTAGACACTAAAGGAAACGCCAGCATCCCTCGGCAGAGACTCGGAGCGCGTCGGGTCGGCCTCAACTAATGACGGATGCTTGTGAAAATATTAAGTTGACCAGTGTCTGAAAAGTGTCACGTGAAGCCTTACAGCAACCACCACCACCCTATCAGCCAATCAGAGTCACTGAACTGGCTTTTGTTTTCCTGAGAAAATTGTCAACGTTTGTGAAAGAATGAGCCATTTTTCTACCTTTGTAATTTATCGAGAGCGTCTAAATTAACTTTGACTGTAGCTTGTACTATGAAATCACTTGAATCACTTGAGCATTTGATGTCTGTGTTGATGTTGTTGGATGCTTGGTCAACCAGAGCCGTCTGTACCACCTCTGCTCTGCGCCAGGAGGGAAGTATTAGTTGTAACTGTGTGACAGCATTACCCACTACCCTTAACCTGGACCATTTTGCTTTTCTGCTTGTTCTTCGTTGTGTTTCTTATGAGACTCTTGTGTCCTGGGCACGTTCCAGAAAGCAGGTTTAGTGAAACCTGTGTTTGTTGATCTTGAAATGAACAAAACTGCAGACATTTCCTGCTTTCAGAGTTACTGATAAACTGAATTCAAACATATGAAACTCCAAAGACATTTGGTTTGATTTCTATCAGTTGTCGTGGGATGAAACGGAAAAATCAGTAGTTTGCCTTTATTTCAGGATTAACAACTCAAGATTTTCACTCTCGTACGTCGTTGCACTCCATTTCTGAATTCTATCAGCTGTTCTTCGAAGATATAACAGTTTCGCCATTAGTTCAGGACAGTGGGAGCTGATGACGTGTGGGAAATTGGAGTTTGAATATTGAGTGAGGCGTGACAATAGTTTTTGTAGATGCAGTAGTGACAAAGTGATATTTGAATAATTTATTAACATGTCTAATCAAATGTAAAACTGAAGAAGTGTGGTTGTTGGAGTAATATCGTTAGAAGTCTTGTAACTTGAGTGAAGGTAGTGTCAAATGATCCGGTGCATCTACACTGAAATAGGGATTGATAAATTTGGGTTGGGGGGGGGCGTTGTTTGTTATCATTTGGTCTGTTCATTATGGAATTTTTGAGATCATAAAGTTTGACTGGAAGGCGATGGGTATGTGTTCTTTCCTGTGTGACGTCTTCAAATCTCCAATCCCTCTCAATCTTAATTTTTGGTCTGTTCTTCCTTCCTCATCCTCCTCTTTATTATTTCTATTGTGCTTTGTAATTTGTTGGTGCAGTTACGGTGACTGACAAGTGAGAAAGATGGCCTGAGCCTCCCCATTATGCTAAACTTTTGAGTTGTGGTTTGTTTGCCTTTTTTAACTATACCGGAAACATAAGAATGTACTATTAGTAATTAAAGTAGATATGGGGAATGGACACAAAAATTTGAAATTAACAATAGTATGGTGTGTGTGTACTTAATGCCGCCCCAGTCGAAAGTCTGGACATGCCTCTTCCTCGACCAAAGGGAGTTTGCTCACATTTTTCCCACTCTGTAACTGCTATGCTTGTCCAGTTTCAAATCACAGAAGCATAAAGGAGTCAACAAGCAACAAAAACAAGATAAAACTCCCTTTAATATGCAATGAATCATTTTCAAGTAACCTTTTTTTCCGAATGTTTGTAGGTAACAAAACAATACTGTATACAAACACAAAATTGCTACATTAATGTAAACAAGATATAAAAATGATTCTTATGGTAATAAAACAAGTATTTGCTGCAGAATTCCTCTTTTTAAGTGGATCTTTTTTACTTAGACCAGCCTCCACCAAACGCATGTTAAAATTCCAAAAATATTCAAAAACAATATGGCAACGAAACATTCAAACACCATTTTTTTCTTGTTCTTTTTATCACTTTTAGTTTTAACACTCAGGTGCTAAGTTCAGTGGTTTGATGTTCAACTTACTGGTGGAGTCTCATGTACATGTCAGCCATGCATTTTTTAAGTTGCATTCATTTACCATTATATATGGACATGTTTGTTCTTCCCAAGTTTTTCATTTTCTGAGACTGAAAGAGAAGGCAGATGGAGACTGTTGAAGAGTTTGTCATGCAAATCTGACCATTCTGCATCGGTTTTCATCTATTTGTATGTGTGTGTGTGTGTGCGTACGCGCACTAGAAATAAGAACATCATCATGAACAGAAACTGAGGAAGCCGTACTAAACAGACTGAACTGCTGAAGCGGACACACTCGTTCAAGGCATTAGTGAGACAGTTCCTGTGCTGGCGTGAGGAGGAACAAGGTGGCCGAGGAGGAAGCAGAAAGAAACACTAAATAACGAGGGAGATTTTCAGGATTCAAATTTAGAGCGTGTCACAGGTTTCCTTTTGGGTGGATGAGGTGGTGGTAACAGCCTCCGAGCATCCTTCCCGCTTGACGTGTCAGTCCTTTATTTTGATACTTTGGAGGGAGAGAGACAGACCAACACTGAGGCGAGGGAGGAAGAAATAAGTGCGTCGACAGAACGGTGACAGGAAGTTACTGGGAGATGAGTCTATGATAGGATATTGGACATGAACTCGTAGAATCGTTTGGAGTACTGCTCCGGATTCACCGTTGAGATCTCAGCCCCCGCCTGAGGAAAGATGGAGAAACATCAACTTTTTATTTTTTTCTCAGTTTCACTCAGTTTACTGGCTGAAACACTGAAACCAATGATTCACTTGGTGCGATGGTGGGTTTAACCCCTTTGGCTCAAGTTGTTTAGCCAGTTTATTTTTGAAATAAACCCATTCAGTTCACGGGTAAGAAGTAGTGTTTGTGAAATAAAAATCTTGTCAGGAGTGAGTGCGTGCCGCCACCTTGTGCTGCAGTTCTTTCCTTTAGATGTGTTTGCACCACCTGACTGCCGTGTCAAACCAACTTTATGTCATTACTTTGGTTTGAATTTACTTCTACATTTCTTGGCTCTGCACAGCAACAGTTTGAGCTCCAGGTTGGAACATTTTTAATACTGTGCTGAACTACAGATAAAAGCATAAAAACAAAACAAACAAAAAATTGTAAAACAAACATCTTCTTCTTTCGCCTTAATTCACCAACAGATACAGCCAGTGATTGAATTCACTAGAACAATCTGAACATTGTGTTTCTGTGCAGAAGAACAGAATACCTACTATGAACAAGAACCAGCAATCAGATTATTAATCCTATCACAGGGGCACACACAAAGCGTCACTCGCTGCAACAAGTGTCTGAGTCTGAGTATCTTGTTGCTGTTCACCACAGTCACATTAATCAACCTACACACACACACGTTGCTTCTTAACTATGATTTTGCGCTCACAGAGCCTGATGCTTTTAATAACAATGAACTGAAGCATCGTACTCCGATTTCTAAAGAAAGAACAGCAACAGAGCATGAAACGGTTTGTTCATTTATTGACCTTCAACACACCGTGACATCATCTCTGAGAACGCTGTCACACTTAACATCTGTCACCTGACAGACGTCAGTTAGTTGGTGCGACAAACTACTGAGCGTGACACAGGAAGTGACGTAGAGACGACACACACAGGAGCAGAGTGTCCAGCTGTGCCTCTGTTGCCCAATCACTGCTGGTGTTCTTCATCTTGACCTCGTGCCCTGCAGCCATGCACCATCTTGTTTGAACACTGAGTGTGTTTTTCCTGTTAGTAGTTTCTGTTTTTGCTGCAGAGCGTCTCAACCGTTCTGACCGATCAGATGCGTTCTGGTCTGCGATTGTGTGACTCGTGCAGCTCCAACAAACATGCTAACGTATGGAGGGGCGACGAGGAGGAGGCACTGAGAACTGATTTAAACTGAGCTTCAAATGCTACGTTAACAAACTCATGACGACGAGGGAATTAGCAGACAAGAGTTGAGCTCTCTGGTGGGTTTGTTGGGCTGTTCCGCATTACGGCACGTCACAACACACGCGTTGCTGTGCTTTGTGTGTTGTTTGTGTGCAGCTCGGTGCCTCAGGGGGGTCGGCTGGACCGTTGTGTTAAAGTGGAGCAGTCGCTGCGCCTGGAATCTTTGGTCTGGACGTCAAAGACGGCATCAGAATTTGGTTTTATTCCATTTTCAACCGCCTGATGATCTGAACATATATTCTGTGTTTACTTGACACTCACCCCATGTTTCACAGTTTTGGCAGCATGTGCAGCTTTTTTCTTAGCGTCGTAGTGCGTGAGGATGTCGATGATCGCCATGAAGTAAACCTCCTTCCTGACAGCACCTGGCAGAGAGAGTGACACGTCAGCAGGGTTTTCTTTCACAGCCAGCACACTGTCCCTCCCATCAGGTGTCCCACTCAGTCCGACGTCACGTCCTCTGACTTTGGGACTGAAACCACCTTTGACCTGAGCAGACAAACACAATCACCCCGTCACTCATTCAATTCACAGACTTCAGCTCCAGCTGTCGTCGTTTCAAAGCCAAGAGTCTTTGCCTTCTACAGGTACATGTACATTTAGGCATGTGGGAGGAAGAGAAATGGTCGGGAAAGCTGAAGGGGGGGGGGGGAAACAGGTAACCATAGTAACCACGCAAGACATTATGGGAAAAGCCTAAAACGAGCTGCTAGATAAGAGATACGTCGTCCAGTGTGCAGCCTGTTCTCAGTCGGCAGAAGACGATGACTGTAATACCGAGTGTCCAAGTCCCGACTAGTAGAGGACGCTGCCGTCCAGACGTGGACACATGTCGTCACACCACTGGCTTCCGACGTACTTTAGCAGCTGCTAGAACTCCCGAGGTCTAGATACAAAAAGTGTGGCCGTCTTTGGCTGTCGCTGCTCTCAGACTCTGGAACAACCCCCCCCACCCACAACAGACTGGCGTTCTACTCCGTCTGGCCAGTCTTGTTTTTAGATGTGTTCTGTGTCATGTATTTGTGGAAGGGTCTGACCACTGATGGTGTTTCTGTGCAGTGTAGGGGGGCTCTGGGTACCTTGTACAGGACGACACTAATCAACTGGGACTGACTGACTGTTCCAGCTCCTCACCCAGTGGACGCCTACCAGAGACGATTCTTTGGAGCGTACAAACTTCCAGATCAGAGCTACAGCTCCGTCCACAGACAGACGTTAAAGATGAAGCTCACTGTCGTGACTCTTGATTGCGTAAACATCCACGGAGGGGTCAAACTCGCCGGGGCCAAAGAACCCTCCACAGTTCAGCGGGTTCCCGGGGCTGTCGGGGGGCGTGCCAAAGGAGCCCGTGAGCACGCCTCCGCCCATGCCATCGTTGTCGTACTCCTCCTCCTCTCCAGCGCCCTCTACGTCCATTTCCTCCTGCTCTGCTCGCTCCACATCGTGGATTCCCACCAGGAGGCTGTAGTCCATGATCTTTAGAGTGGCCAGGAACTGAAAGACAAAAAAAACCCCAGTCAGGTCAGATACCTACACATGAAACCCACCTCTACCCCAACAGAAAGACGCTTCTAATCTCACCCTGAAACCAGATCGGTGCAGTTGGATCAAATATTTGTTTTCTTTCAAGTTTGTATCGTCCTGTTTGAACCCAATAATCCCCCCCCCCACTCAGATGCAGATCAAATCCCCCAACAGTCCCAAACAGTAGATCTGGGTCCGATTCATCTGGTGATACGCCAGCGGACCAAAACAGAACAGAACGCTGTGGATCAGGGGCCCGTTCCAGAGTTTGTTTATGTTGACATGGAGGGACATTGCTGTTTTTCAGTTCTATTTTCATGTAAACTGAAGTCAAACCATCAGTCACTGTTTTCCTCTTTTCAAGATGAATAACCTCAGGGTTTTCACAGGAACAGACCCCAGGTCTATGAGGATGAATCATGGACAAACGTAGAGCTCCAGCTGTTGGAGCTCAGTCACACGGAAACCAGGTCTGGTCTGAACCACTTCTCCACCCAGGACCAGACCAGAACCAGATCAGCTTAACAGGTTCATACACTGGTCAAGGCTTCCTAGATGTACAGTCAGTTGGTTGATTATACTGTGTGTGTGTGTGTGTGTGTGTGTGTGTTGAATAAATGTCCTCACAAACAGACACACACGCCTTATTACCTCTACATCACGTTTTAGCTTCTCCAAAAAGTACTTCTTGTTGTCGTCGCCTATCTGCAGCTTCTGGCCTTCATTCAGGAAGTCGTTGTCTTTAAAAGTGGGGAGTTCTTTAGCCTGAGGAGGGTGGATCAGGGTCAGTATCAGACACAGAAACCAAAGCAGCAGATACTCAACAGTTTCAGGTTTAATTCTAGCGTCTTCGATCTGGTGCTACCACACGTACCTTCTATAAAAGTACTGTTCTACAGCCCACATGGTAGTTTAACAATACACCCGCTTCATCTAACATGTTGGTTTCATTCGGGTGCGCTCAGGCCATTTATTTTTGTCCCGCCATGTGAGCAGTTGTCACGGCACAGAAATAAAAACGTACCTTCTCCTTGTCGCTGGCTTCCCTTGAGACCGTAGAACCCTACAAATGAAGACACATTTGAATAAAAATAGAGCAAACTGAAAGCTGCTCAGCACACACACCAGGCGCTGTTAACCTTCCCACTTCATCCTAAGGCAGACATCAATGTCAGAGAGCAGCGATCGTCTTCTCCAGAGGAAGCGGCATAAGCTAAAAAGGATATTTAAATGTGTGTGTGAGGGGGAGTGAGCAGTCAGTGGACTGTTCAGTCACTGGCAGGTTAGCTGCATAAATAAACCAAGAAAAGGGAGATGAACTGCCCTTCTCTCTATTGATATACGATATTTTCAGGTAGAAATGTACAATCAGCCGTCCTTCTCCTCATTCATTCAGTCTGAATCAAAGCTCCTCCAGGACCAGATCCAGACACCCTGATTTACTGTCAGAATCGGAATCTGATATTAACCAGTCGTTTCTTCCTCGATATCTCAACGTACATAGTTGAGTTACCTCAGTGCAGAATTGCTGCAAAACTCAAATAAATTAGATATACATTTGTCCTGACCTCAGCGGTGATACTGATTTCCCACGGTTTTCATGTCGATTTAAAAGGTTTGGCAAATCTCCAGAGCTAATTTGGATTGATGAACAGTCCCATTAACAATGTGTGGTCAGGTTACTGACATAAAACAACACCAGGGGGACATCTGCAATAAAAACAGCTTCACTTCAAATGTTCAGAATATCAGAAATTACAATTCACAGAGCTACATGTTTGTCTCCTGATTTCTTGGACTCATTAAAAAATGCGTTCCATTTATTTCTGCTCTAAAAATCTCACAAATTACCTTCAGGTCATATTTGCGATGTACAGTGAGGCGATGGCTGAATACATTCCGGGTCACCACCATGTACGTCTCCACCCCGTCCACTGTTAGCCTGTACATGCCCAGGAACTGAGGCAGCAGCGTGTTGCCATGACACTCCACTATAAACTGGAAAGATAAGAACGAGGAGAGAGTGGGAGTGAAAAAAAAATCAGCTCAACAGTATGCAAATGTATTCAGGCCAAAGCTCGGTTCTACAGTCAGTGTGAAGGAGGCTGACTTTAAAATATGTCTGTCAGCTTACTACAGATATCAGAGAAGTCATCACTTCCTGTATGGTCCAGTGATTGTACCTGGTGGTATTTCTTTAAGATGTTGTGCATCTCAGCGATGTCCTCACTGGACACTGTTTTGATGACAAAGCGGTGGTCATAGCTGGACAGGAAGCGGTTGCCAAAGCGACCTTGGGAGTCACTGTTGAGAGGGGCGCTTCTCGTCAGAGAGTTCTACAAATGAGAAGGATTAGAAAGAAAAAACACATTTCAGACAGACTGAAGGGGGGGTTCCATCTCAACATCCTTTTCTTTGCTCACCTGGTAGTCTTGGTCATCGATGCAAAACCTTTCTCTCAGGTTCCTGAACACCATGGGACAGTATTCTTTAAACTTAAAGCGACTCGGCAGGTTTTCTCTGATTGGAGAGAGTCAAACATAGTCAGGTGACACAGAACTCAGAGGCTCGTTACTGAAACTGGAAAGAAGATCTGAGGCGCGCACACACACACATCTACACACACCATCTCCTTTTACAAACACATTTCCTCTGCTGTTTCCTGGAACCGTACAAAGAGCAGCACACTGTCATCTACACATCATTTAAATTTAACTTGAGAAACAGAACCGTTTTCATCAAGTGTGTGTGCTGAGAAAGTGAAACACCATTTTTATTTATTTTTTCTTTATAACATATGAAGGTATAAATAAAACCAGTGATATATTTATCAGATAGAAACAGGGTTAATACAAAATATGAAAACCTGAACTATTACCAAAACTACAAGCTCTCTCACACTGATAACTGCATACAATGTCTGTAGTACCACCATTATTTAGTCCACCACAGCAGACGTTCTCTGAAGGAAACATGTCTGAAGCAGACGTCAGTTTCATACTGCTCCTCTGACATGAGAGAATTGACCCTGATTCTGCAGTAACCTGCATCACATCGTTCCAAAATGGCCTTTTGGAAATGGAAAATGGAATTCCATTTGGATGACGTGTGATGCTCTCTCTCTGCATTCATTTTAATTCAGATAAAATCCCTATAAATGACATCCACCCTCACATCACATCCACCATTGAAGAGAAAATGATCAGGTTGAGTAGACAGTAGGCTGACGGGTTCAAATGTGAATGTGGTACCTACTTGTTAAATAGGTGGTTGTCCACTTTGATCTTACTGTAGGCTTTAAAGTCATCTGGCATCAGCATCACTGGTACAGGCACGTTACTGAGCTCATTGATCTAACGGGAGGAAGAAACGAGAGATCAGACTCAAATATCAACACAGTTTGACTGAGAAAATGTGCTTAAAATAAACTCCCAAAACAAAATATTCTGGTGTTGTCATCTCGTGCAAAAGCATTTGGAAAAGGAGAAGTGAAAGAAGCCTGTATCAACACTTCCCCCTCAGACAACACAGTGAACATGCTCCCGCTCAGTGACAGATATTAATGTTGGATGAAAACAAACATGCCACTCTGGTTTTGAACGAGCTCACCACTGTTTACCAATCATTAACTTTGGGACCAAAGAGCATGCTGATGTTTTTCTTGCCACCTACAAGCCCTCAACACTGATCTTATCTGCAGAAGTACATTCAGAGCAACAGCTTGAAGTGACGGACATCAGACGGACCACGTACAATTGCAACGTACAAAAGAAATAACATCCTCTAAAACAGAGATCCCCAAAAAACATTAGCTCGGACTGCCGACATGGCAAACATACATGGTTCTCTGTGGTTTACTGGGGATTAATAGCATCACACAGGTAGTGGTGAACACCACCGTGCATCGCGATGTGGCAGTGACGTCCTCCAACACCGCTGCTAGGGAACAATTAAAAATGCATTAAAGTTCTGAGAGGAAGAAGAGCTTTGATGAGAAGTCTGTTTGATGTCTTCGATCAGCTTTCCACCCACACCACCAATCACCCAGCTGCCTGTGTGCTGCACCCACACACCCACTGCCAAAGTTCAGCTGCTGAGCTGTGGAGATGCTGCAGTGATATCATTAGGTGGTTTCTTACACAGAAGTTGGGTGTATCTCATCTCATTCTATTTACCAGGCGAGTCACGTCAGTTTGTTCATACCTGCAGGCGGAAGGTTAAAAATACACAAGCTGATTTGTGTCAAGATAACGTCAGCATGAGTTGTTTACATTACCAACCTCAGGTAGACTAAAGTTTACCACCTAAAAAAAGATTAAAACAAACAAATGATACTAGACTGCAGGTAAAAGATGCTGTCTCTTATTCATCATCCAACTTGTTAGAAGGGATCAAAGGTTCCTTTCATGATGTTCTCAACTGCCACCTCACCTGTATATCAAAGTGTCCTCTGATCATCCTGTGTCACCTAGCAACAAATACTGCCTGTATTGTCAACTGTCTGACCACTATCAATAAAGTGACCCAAGTGGGGTCTTTGTCAGTTGCCTCGGTGTGGTAGGTACGGTGCAGCTTGCTGCTCTGTCCTGCTTCACTGCACTTCACCTTGCCTCCCATCTCTCCTTCCATCTCCATCGCGGGGGTTTTCGGTTCCCCTGTGGCTGGCTGGTTTTCTCCACCCTCACATTTTTTTCTCACATCATTTGCGGATTAGAGCCACGAGGACCGCTGGAACCGACTGGATCTTGTACAGGAGTGCCTGGAACTGGACGTCGAGAGCCAGATGAATCGGATCCCGATTGCGGATTGGAGCCACGATGTCCGGAACCGGTACCTCTGAACTTTTGCGCTGACATTTTACCAACATTGGGTTACAGCGAATGCCGGATCGCCAAGGGAGGCAATACCAGGATGCCAATACCAGGATGTTGTGGGACTGAGGACGCAGGATTTACGCCCCTTCACTCCTTCCATTGCATAACAAGTGCAGCAGCACTTAAGAAGATCCAACTGTGTTCCAACTGTAGAGAAGCCGAACTGTTCAACATCAACACCGAGATGACGGTGAACTAGAGGCAAGTGTTCCTTTGTGAGCTGGTGGTCACGGACAGTTTTGGATGGACATAGTAACATCAGATTTTCCATTGACAATCAATGCATTGATGTTCTTATCATTTTGATCAATGATAAACAGGAGGGAACGTTAGAAGGGATCAAAGGTTCCTTTCATGATGTTCTCAACTGCCACATCACCTGTACATCAAAGTGTCCTTTGATCATCCTGTGTCACCTAGCAACAACAACTGCCTGTATTGTCAACTGTCTGACCACTATCAATAAAGTGACCCAAGTGGGGTCTTGGTCAGTTGCCTCGGTGTGCTGTCCTGCTTCACTGGGCTGCTGCCCTTACGGAGGTCCACCTTGCCTCCCGTGTCTCCTTCCATCTCCGCCGCAGGGGGTTTCGGTTCCCCTGTGGCTGGCTGGTTTTCTCCACCCTAACACAACTGTAATTCTGTAGAGGCTCAGGTTAGAGCATGTATCCGAATGTGGGTGTCTACTGACAACGCAACTAAAAGCTGCGCTGTTCATTAGGTCAAAGCAGCCCGGGAGGCTGAGCCATGAGTAATGTTTCATAGAAATATTTATTTATTAGCATGCCATCTGAGCTCAGATCCGGTTTGGGGAGCTGAAATCAGTGGAACCTGCTGCTCCGGCTGCCGGCCGGTGGTCACACCCCTCCACGGCACGACAGCAACTCACGACCTGCCTCCCCAAAACTCCTCCAGCTATGATTTACGACCACAGACTGCTGAGGATTGAGTTGACATGCGAAACATTACAAAGACGTGTTCGTCTGACAATCGGCACAGATTGAGCTTCGGACTGACTGTCTCGCACTCTACGCGACTAACCGAGGCAAAGAGTTGCTAGCTGGATAAGAGCTAGCTTAGCATGGAGGCAGCGCATACTTCTGCAATATCTCCTTATTTACATTTGACCTGTATCCATGTAATATGTCATTTACACGCTAAGACACCAGTGCTTGAACTGGCTGTCAGTCAATCTAGCTTAGTTGTAATAAATACTAATAACAAAAAGAATACACAAGCCGCTAGTTGGCAACAACAGAACACATATGATGCATTTACCGTATGGTTGACACCCCACATTAAAACGCTGAGAATGGGCTCGCTTGCACGGAATAGTTTCACTTTCTGTCCTATAAAATGCTTCTTTTTCGTCTTGGTTTTGCTAGCGCTGACAGGCGCTGCGCTGGTGCAGTTGGATGACATGTCTCCGGCTGGATTCAGAGGGTAAGACGGCAATAGCTGTCGGTCGGAGCCTCCGCACACAACAAAAACTGGAAAGTTACGAGAGTTTAAATCTATAAGTGCATTGTGCTCGTCGTCCAACTCGCAGCGAGTCTCTGAGTGGGGTAGCTGTCTGGTTGGGAGTCAGCGCTGAAGCATTTTGCGCCGTCACCACCCTTCCTCCTCCCGAGCAGGCCGCGGCGGAGTCCACGGAGCAGCTAGCCTGCCATCAGGCTCCAGAGCTGCCGTTCTCCGGGAAAAAAGGGAACCTGGAGTAGTGAGCGCTGCCGGTCCCCCCGTCTCCTTCCCTCTTAATGTCTACAATCAAAATCTGATGTGACACGGTTTTACTTAGAAGGAAGTAATCCCATCCTGATGCGCCCGAGATTGTCAGTCATCAGCGCTGCGTTCGGGGTCTCCTCAAGATGGCGTCTATGCTGCAGTTCTTCAGCTTCAACAGTGCCCCCTGGAGCCCGCTGGGAGAGCTACAAGGGTTCCTCTTCCACAGATGGCACAAAGAAATAACCATTACTTCACCATATGAAGCAGGAAAGCTGTTTGAGAGCTATGAACGGTCGGATTTTGGTTGGGGAGGTACAACTATTACATCTATAATGATTTGAAACGTTCTTAATCCGTTTTCTGAACAATGTTGCCAAGCGAATGAGAATCAGAATCAGAATCCTTTTATTGTTGTGGTACAGAACGAAATTTTGTTCAGCTTTTCTCTTACAATAATTAGACACAAAATAAGGAGGAAGTAGGATAGAAAGATGAAACAAAACTGAATCTTAAAGATTCAAAAACGTTAAAAATGCACACCTAACATATATATGATATAAAAGAAAACTACATGAAAAAAGAAAAAAAATTAAATTGCTTAAAAAGGGAAAAAATTACACCAGATAATAAATCAAAATGAAGCCAAAAGGACATGAATGTGGTGCACGGGAGTTAAAATAAATTCATCAAATGAGCAAGGCCAAACAAATAACGTACCAGATATTTCAAAATGCTCTCACAAAATGACAGATATCTATTTTATTGATAGATCAATAAAATGGAAAACAACATTAAAACTGTGCTCTTACCACCCAAGGGACTGTTATTATGGTTGATGAGGTGGTGAATTGGTATTGTACACTCAAGTCAATTTAGGACTTCAGGCTCAACTCAACAAATGTTTCTATTATAATATTGCTGAAAAGAAAACACCATTGAACCTGGACCGATGTAAGATAATGTAGATGGTTAGCTGGCCGGCTGGGGCCCGGCTGGGGCCCGGCCAGGGGCCATGAGGCCTGCAGGCCTCTGAGGAGCAGCCCAGTCCTCCAGCTCCCCAATGGAGGGTGTGGCTGAACTGCATCCTGTGCAACCTACTCCAACGAATGAATTAGGTGGGGGGAAAAAACACCGAAATAAGACAGTATACTCAGAGTGTGTGTGAGTAGGAGTAGGAGCGGCCGGGGGCCTTCGGAGCCTCGATCGGAGCCTCGAGCAGACCCGACTGCCCCGACAAGCAGCCGAGGCGACAAAATAATGTCACGTGATCCAAAATGGGCAGTCCTCTGACGGTGCTGAAAAAAGCCATTTTCTGGCGCTGCTGCAAAATCTGTCCAAGTCCAAAATATCAACCTGGATCCTCGTTTGGGAGGAGAGACTCACTTTGATGTCAAATCAGGTAGGAACGAAGCGTCGCTCGTCGCTCTTTATCCTCGGCGATGCGCCGCCGTTGGCCGCGCTGCGCGCACCGTGCACGGTGTCACATTTTCAGCCTCTTGTTCGCCTCCTGATAGCTCCAGCCCTGTCAGTGAATGTAAGATGGCTGCTTTGTGTACCAGTGTGATTTGCCTCAGCCTCTGCACCCTCTCGGCTGGGGGTGTTCTCGCCGCCGGTCGCCGAGTACTCGGCTACTCGCTGCTCGGACGGCGGCAGAGAAATGGAGCCGCTCTTTGTTGATCCGCCGGCGGCCGAGCAGCCGAGCTGATGCACAAGATGAGGCCACACAGGAGCTGTTCAATGGTCGGCTGCTGGACACACACACACACACACACACACACACACACACACAGAGCATCCCAGAGCTTCATGAATGGCTCCAACATGTCACCTCAGTTGATCTGGTGGCCAGCAGCTCTCTTTGTTGTGCCTTGTCCTAAGGACGAGCTGCAGACATTGTCTGAGAGACCCCGGCAGGCTCCTTCTGTCCACATTAGACAACCCATGCCCGATCCACGTCTGCACAGGTTCAGGAGTCCTGCTTGTGTTGTAGTAACATGTTTGCTTCCCCAGGCAGATCTGTCCAGATGGATAATATGCAGCCCAATCGGATTAAAATCACAGATCTGAATTCACACCTCACCTGCCCGCTGTGTGCCGGATACCTAGTTGATGCTACAACCATCGTCGAGTGCCTGCACTCCTGTGAGTTCCCATGCGGGTTTACATTCACCCCTGTTTGACCTCAGAGTCCATGCACATGCACGTTTTAGATCACACTGCTGCTGACACTGTGACTCCAGTGTTAGCGAAGACACCTGAACCAAGATACAACGGAGCAGTACTAATATTTGTCGTGTCTCTGTGCAGTTTGTAAAACCTGCATCGTTGCCTTCCTGGAGACAAATAAGTTCTGCCCTCGATGTGACGTCCAGGTTCACAAGACATGTCCACAGCTCAGTATAAGGTACACACGTCCATTTTTTTCCCCAAATGCAGCCTTGACATGTGGATCATCGATACTAATTTGAATTCACCCATTTGCTTCAGAGCGGACAAAACTCTACAAGATATTGTTTATAAGCTTGTTCCGGGGTTGTTCAAAGGTGAGGTCAACAGATTACCTTCAAACTGTTGTCATAGTGTCCCATTGATCGTTGGCTTATGACTTCTGTCTGCTGTGCACAGACGAGATGAAGCGGAGGCGGGATTTCTACGCAGAGAATCGGGTGCTGGAGCCGGGTGAAGTAGTGGAGACGTTTAACATAGCCGAGGATGAAATCATCAGTCTGTCGATACAGTTCTACGAGAGGAACAAGTGAGTTTTCTTCCTGTGGTGGACAGACTGGCATTGAGCTGTGTGAGAAGCTGCTGCTGAGTCAGAACAGTGACTCGTCCTTACCTGGCTGTGCACCATGGAGCTGCCAATGCAGGTTTACCACAATAACACAGTTTTTCTTTGCGTTTCAAACGTGTCTGCAGGAGCACGGAGCGGCAGTGCGCAGAGATCGATGGAGACAAGGTAAAGCTCGATTTCGGCTTCCAGAGGAGTTGATGTTTATTGTGAGTTTCCTGGATCTCACACTGCTTTTGTGGTCTCCTGCTCTGTCGTTTGCTCTCAGTCCAATGGTAAACGCTTCCTGCAGTGTCCAGCAGCCATGTCCGTCATGCACTTAGCAAAGTTCCTCAGAAGCAAGATGGACATACCCAGCAACTACAGAGTAAGTACCCCGATTCTGGCATAGAATGTGTCAAGAAAGGAGGGAACTCACAGAAGCGATTCATGGGTTTCATGTGTGCTTCCACAAATAGAAATATTCTGTCCTTATGTGACTTGGAGCAAAGAACACTGGTCTTCACTCATCTCATGCAACTTTTCCACATTCCTCCTCTTTCTTTTGATGCTCCACACCTTAACACTGAATGAACACTTAACACAAGAATCAGTGACATCTATGTTTATCAGACACATTTTAACACTGTGTGTGTGTGTGTGTGTGTTGCAGGTGGAGGTTTTGTACGGAGATGAGCCCTTGAAGGACTATTACACACTAATGGATATTGCCTACTTCTACGAGTGGAGACGAGTGAGTAACTTTTGAATTATTTGCATGTCATCTGTTTGCCCGTTCAGTTGGTCAGTTGGTAATTGACTCATTTAATGTCAAGTAAAAGTGGGGTGAAGGGTGACGTGAATGAAATGTGGGCGACACTGCAGCTGAAGGACGATCCAGATCATACTAGTATGAACTCCGGTTCATTGAATCCTTCTGGATCCAAATCAACCCAAAGAACAACTAATTGTCAGCACTATGTTAGTGTGCACACTCTTATTGTCTTTATTTTTCTACATTAATTGCAGTCAACATGTTCTTTCTGTGAACTGATGAACCTTTTGACTTTTTAGTGTGACCTGTCTGTCCTTGGCTGATACTTTATTACACACCCCCTGAGCTGAGATGCTTTCTCCACCTTTGCTCCTTTTTTATTGTGTAAAACTTGTAAATGTTACGTGCCTGCTTCCATTCGTAGATTCCAGTTCCATGATGACGGCGATCTCTGAACTGTGAACACAGCTCAAAAAATCAAAAGAAAAATGTTTATGTGCATGTTCCTGCACCGTTTTCTGCATCTGGTTAATGTTGTGTGCCGATATTCTGTATGCTGATGTTCACCGTGTGATGTTTGTGCATTAGGTCAGTTTGGGAGGGGCACCTCACTTCAATTCACAACATATACAAATAACACAGTGAGGTGTATTAATAGGGGACATGTTTCAGCAGTGGATGAAAACAAGTGCAGCTGGATTCAGTGTGTGTGTGTGTCTGTGCAGACTGGACCCATCCCCCTGCAGTATTTGGTCAAACCCACACGGAAGCGCAGGAGGCCGTCCCAGTCTGCCGCCCAGGGCCACTCCGATGGCGTCAACACTAGCCCGACGTCTGAGAGCGACTCGCAGAGCGATAAGGTCCACAGCCCCGCAGCGGCCCAGCCGCCCCGAGCCTCCTCCCAGCCCAGCCCCGCACCTCACAACCTCTCCCCCGCCATCCAAAGCTCCAACGGTACCACCGTAACCAACAACACTCAGCGACACACACTCGCCTCCAAACAGGGCGCCAGCGCTCGGAAGGTGACAGTCAACGGCACAAGTTCTGGGGCCAACAAAGAGGAGGCAAGGGGGGGAGAAAAGAGTGGCTTGCCTCCCACGACCTAATGCTGGCGCAGGATGTCAGGGAGGACAATGTTGGAATTGCTCCCGTTTTCCAGAGCAAAACAGAAAAGCTGGAGCCCCTCTTCTTCATGGACACACGGGAGGCTGTTTTCATCTTTCACCTGGGAGATTGAAGAGTGCAGCCAAATAAACACTTGTGTGTGTGTGTGTGTGTGTGTGTGCGTGCGCGTGTTTATGTGTGTTAGACTAGAACAGTGCACACATACAAACTGTATAGTATGTATCAAATGTGAGCATGTGTGCATACATATGTATAAACTTATCTTTTATACAAGATATTGTAATCGTTTTGTATTGTATATGCAGTGGGTCCGTTTCATTTCTACAGTACCATCGCCTTTCGTGTGGCTTCCATGAACTTAACGAAATGCTGAGGCATTGCAGTGTGAATCACTGCGGAAGTCGGATGTGAAGGTGTAAAACAATGCTGGATCCTCGCCTTTTAGTATCTGCTGTAAAAGTGTCACTACAAGCAAGCAGTCATCAGGTTATTACGTTATTACATGAAACTGTTGATGCACTTTGAGAATGTCCGAGCACACGGTCCACAGCAGCCAAACAAGTATTTCAAAGAGAAACATTTCAAAAGTTCTACAGTGCCGACGTTTGTCAGCAGACCGTTTCCTGTCTCTTTGTCACAAGCGCTCAAAAGGGATTTTTGGAGTATTTGCCCACGTATGTTGTAGTTTCATAAAGATCAACATTCCGTTTGTTTCTGTTCAGCAAACAATGCTACTTTTTTTATCAGCCATATTTGCATGTTTAGGTCAATAAAATGTTAACTTACTAGGTTTTTCTGACCTAAGTGTCCTATTTCTCATTTTGTGAGCCGAGCAGGTTGTGAGGCATACTGTGGTGTACAGAAAAAAAAAGGTCCATTAACATAAAAAAAACTTTTGTGAAATAAAACCGAATCAGACTGATCTGTTAATATTAAAAAAAAAAAAAGATGGGTCACCAAGTGTTCTTATTGAATGTTGGCAGCTATTCTGTGTTTCATGTCACTGTCACATCTTCACGACACAGAAGACATGCGACCTCACGACACATGATGCAATTTGAGGGGTTTGATATTCTCACGTGTTGTCTTGGATTCAGGCTCATCTAAGGTCTTCTCCTTCTCCTGTGTGGCCCACGCACTGTGATCAACAGTTAATTCTACTAATAATAATGTTGCTAATAATGAAAGGGCATTGACGACGTTCTGTTCATGTTCCTGAATAAAATGGATGCAGATCATTTCTGCCTGAAGTGTTATGACCACTGGGCCCTCCTGGCACGCCACGAGATCAATAACTCAACATAATGAACGTAATAAACTCTTTTATTCTTCTGTATGTGTGGTGAAACACCTGTGTATTAACTGAAAACAAATCATTCAATTTCCACTGTGAGACAGGACCAAGGTCTGAGTCATATTTACATGGTAGAAAGAATCCAATCACTTGTCGTTTCTCTGCTTCAGGGTCTGTGTCCTAATCTCTACACCTTCACAGAAATATTACAATGAAAACTACAGGGTATCTATGTCCTTTCCGACCAGAGAAGATACTTGTCACCTTTCAGTCCCCTGACACCCCAAAGTCCTCCATGTTTAAGTGTCAGTTTGCTGGTGCAGCGGTGCAGATGTGATGAAATCCTGCTTGTGAGTGCCGTCACAATACGGTGGGTTGTTTGTGTATTTGCAGCCACACAGCCAAACCGTGGTGTCTTTCTCTGGGACGAAGCGTAGCGGGGACAGACCTTGGGCTTTGAACTTGTGTGTTCCATCACAGAACGGCTGAAAGACGAAGCAGAGAATTTCTATGAGGTACTTTGGTCTAGACGAGTGACAGAAAATGAAGCCAACGGTGGGTTTACCTGTTTCTTGCTGTGTCCACAGGTGCACCACGAATAACGTTTCCCGCCAACAAGCTCCACTTTGAAGGGCTTCTTCGAGGGAATGACAGGTTGTGAGGGAAGTGTGGAGAGACACACCTGAGGACAGGGACGCACACAGAGTAGACGTCAGGGGTGTTTGATCTCCCTTTGTTCTAGTGCAAATATGTGAAAATGATTACAATTCAGGAACTAGCCTTTTACAATATTAACAACATGAAATGTAGCAGATCTACAAAGGAACAAAACATTTAGCCACAAGTATCTGGAACTGAAAAAAACATAGTATTTTTTTCAGGATCTTTAAATGATTTTAAATTTACATACATTTACACAGCTATGAAGGAAGCAAAATCATATTAGTAGTAATACTGAGACTGAACTTTAAATAAATATCAACAATACAATGTGATGATCTATGTAATACATGATATCCAGTGTGTGTGTATACTGTCCATGTGAATAGTACATGTATACACAGCCACGCTAGATGGCGCTGTTGTTCTTTGACCCTTCGTCGTAGGCTAGGTGACATTTTAGAGCTGTGCCGGGGTTTGAAATGTACGCATACATGCGTACTGCATGTATGCGTACATTGTTCGACAAAGTCTACAGGTACCTTCCAAGTTTTCATAGCAGTTATCCAAGGTTGTCCCAAGGTGAAAGAAATCCACCTGCGGTCAATCTTAGCGACCAACGTATTCATTTCTCCAGTGACAGCTGACACGAAATCTCTTCCCCTCACTCACTGCACCCGGCAACCATGATACAACAACACGGAACACGGCTGCAGTTGTGTGAAAGTACACACACAAAAAAACAGGCAATTCGTAGAACAAAGTATTTCAAATACTGAAACTGAAGGTAGTTTTCACGACACAAAGTGCGACAGATGAGAAGCTGAGTAGGAGGTGCTTGCATGAGATACTTCCTGATTCTGGTCACGTGGTTGCGGTGAACCAATAGGAACGCAGATGTCGGTCAGCGTCAGATTGAAGGGAGGAGAGATGGAGGACACTGACGGGGGCCGGACTGAGAGAGAGCTAGATACTGTATCCATAGATATCCAGTTCAGACTACTCCATCTTAAATTCATTTGGTTTGGTCTTGTCATTAATGTCTGTCTGTCATTTTGGCCAGAAACAAAAGTCCAACCTCGCTGTATTCAAATTCTACATGAACGCATACCTGGACACTTTAGGACAGTGCACCAACTTCACTAACAGTGCTTAACTGTAGCCTTTTGTGATTAATTAAACTAAATTCAGTTTTATTTAATTGTTTTGAGTCTTGCTCTAAAAACGTTAATATATTTTGTACACGTTTGTATACGTTGTACCTCCAGTTGTTGCTTTTCTGGCAGTGTTAACCTGTGGGCCATATGATTAATGTTATTAAAGTTTCTAGAAAAACAAAAAAACCCACTGATATATGTGGTCTGTGTGCTTGTATAAAAGTAAAAAAAAAAATGAAAAATGAATACAGCAAAAAAACCCAAAAGGTCACAAATTTTAATGCATGCATATCTCAGTTAAAAATGTTTACAGTTTGTCATATTTTATCTATAAATGTTTTCAATTTCTCTGGTGAAAAGAGGGGAAATCAGTACAGAATATCTGGACTGGACATTCACATACCTTTATACGAGCAGAACCTCTACAATCTGATATGAAAAAGCTCATAAAATAACACGGGTGCATGCTAATTACGCTGACATTTCCTACATCAATAATAGCAGTTGCATACGTTGTAGTATGACGTAAACAGTATGGTGTGTCTTAACACAGACATCTACACTGATACATAAGAGTTTCCTAAAATATATTACAGAAAAGAGCAGTAAATGTATGTTTTGTTGTAAAAATTGTGTTTGCTGAGGTATTAATATTAGAGGTATAATGTTTCAGTTGCCTTTTTCCGTACCTGAGCATCACATGCGCTGCTGTGACTACTGGTCATTTCAACAGCTTTTTCACCGAATTTACCAAATCCCTGAAAATGACTCTGAAGTGGGAGCCGTCACAGTATGGAGCATTTTTTGTTTGCTTGCAGGCGCACAGCAAGACCGTCCTGTCTTTGTCAGGGGTGAAACGGAGTGGAGAGATGGTTGGTGCTTTGGTCCTGTGCGCTCCATCACAGAAAGGCTGCCAGAGGGGAAAAGCAGTAAATAACATTGTTCTTCTGTGATTTCTTTACACCTGTGGTAAAAAAACACTTTACTAATAATATCAGGATCAGTTCTGAACTAGGATCACAAGGACTGTCTAGCCTTGTTAGTCTTTTCTTGCTATTTCCCCAGTTAGTTTACATGTGAAACTGAAATGTAATGCACCAATGGGCAAGAACTTAAACTACAGTGAACAGATGTGAGGATCTGTGCTGCTCTGCTGTACATACATAAACAATGATGTAGTATTTACTATCATATAACTATCTTTAACATTCATATATTTTAGAAAATTTAGATTCCTTCAAACATGAACTGGAATTGTCAGTCCTTTTCTGTTCTAATTTTGATATATATGACATATTGCTCATAAAAGTCTAGTATCTCTATCTCTTTTTAGATTTATGGTATTAAAACTACAGTACAATATTGCTTTACTGAAACCTGACACAAAATGTTGTAATACTTTGAGATATAGAGCTGTGGGCTTCAAATTACCGAAATTAACAAAAAAAAACATTCTTGGCATAAACTACATAAGTTTTCCATGATGTTCAGGTTTTTTTAAGAAGTACCTGTACATTGGGGGTTGCTCGTGATCTGTGACTCACCTGTTTCTGGCTGTGTCCACAGGCACACCAGGCATAGCGTTTCCCAGCAGACACCTTGACTCTGCAGGGTATCCGGGCTGCAGGGACCGGCTGCGTGGACTGGAGACAGTGCTGCACCTGAGACACCAAACACAGTATCACATGGAAAGTTCCTGAACTTATCTTAGACCCACAATGGACGTGTGTGTGTTTACCAGAAGCAGGGAATGAAGGTGTGTCGTGTTTAGTGTAAACCCATGGGTGACGTTTGGCTTGAAACGTGGTTGGGACAGAGAGGGATTTTGACAAGAGTTAAGTACAATGATGTCTGATGTTTTACGCTTATGAAGCATTTCCAAAAGGATAGGAAACGTGACAATGCAGAGTCCCCAACGTCTGATTGGTCAGGAAAGAGAGAGGGCCGTCCCATCCTTTCACACAGGAGTCTACCGGAAGTTTTACCTGAGATAGAGACCACACAAAGTTCTTCATTCCCCTTCTCGTGCTCAATGAACATGGCTGGTGTGATAAAACACTGTGGGCCCTTAGTGAAGTCCAGATGTTTGTTTTTTTTGCTGGTTAGAACGTTTATTATAGTAGGTGGATGGAGCCGGACGAAGAGACCCGCAGAGTTCCGTCTCTCTTCTCTCTGTCTGTGACACAAACTTCCCAACCCAGCAGTTAGTTCACCTCTTCCAACATCGTTTGTGTTTATGTCACGTACAGAACGCCGTCAATTTCGCTCAGCCGATGCTGTGACATCAGCACTCACTTCGAGGGGGAACTGAGTTGTGATGGAAATACACCTGGAACGAAATTGACTAGAGCAGTAATCGTAATCGCAACACGCATTATGTGCTGTGTGTAGGGTGCCAACGGCTGGGGGGGGGGCCCAAAAAAAACATAAGAATGGAAAAATTATCACAATCATGATAAAAATATTTGAAAATCAAATAAAATTTGAATGTCATCATTAGTGATCAGAAATAACGTTCTTATTTGATCAAAATAAAATTCAATAATGGTGCCCTCCCTCCCCATCTGCCCCGTCTACGAGTGCAGAGGCGTGTACAGCCAGAGAGAAGATCTTCTTCCTCCAATGTCAGGAAATAATCAAATATGCATGTATCTTCACATTCATTCATTAAATGTGCACCAGAACACGTTTCCAGCTCGATTCCGTGTCCAGTTGGTGATCGATGTCAATGTTCACAGAGAAGAGACCGGAAGTTGTTCACAATGTGACACTGAGAATCAAAATACAGCATCGAATGCAGACGCCCAGCAGCCAAGACTGAATATGGAAATTCAACTAAAATGCATTTTTACACGACAGCGTATGTACCTGCTCTGCTGCCCACACACAAACATAAACTACACAAACATGTCCCGGTGAACGCTGACAAATAGAACATAGAAGGAACTGATGGCAATTTAATGAGGGGACATTGACGGTATACGCTCAACCCGCACACAATAAGTCAATAACAACAATGATGGTAAGAGCATGAAATAAAAACTACTTCTACTACTATTTCCATTTGTAAATAAACACACATTTACAGCAGTCATAGCATAAATGGTTGTGGTGGGGGATAGTTTAATACTGCACTTGTGTAATTGAAGCTGAGTTCAGCCTATCTGTCATCTTTTTCACATTAGTAATATGTTTCCTTTTTTGCATTCCATTTTTGGAAGAGGGGTGGGGGCATCACAAATCAAGTGCTTTGGGCACCCAAATGGCCACAAGCGGCCCTGGAGAAGGGGCGAGCCGAGTCGACCTGGAGCTGTGTCGTGGAGAAGCCCCAATGACCGTACCAACTCCACCATTGTCTTCATATCGACAATGGAATAAATGTAGAAATAAAGTTGTGTACAACATGTACAACATGAAGTGGTGAGTACATGTCCCCTACGAAATTTGTAAACCTGCTTTTACTTACACACTGCAAACTAAACTAGCTACTACTACACAAACAAACACAGTGGGTGTGTCGTAAACCCGCAAACTCAACAGTTTTAAAGGTTTTGTTGAAGAAAAGCGTCTCACCAGGGAGCAGGAAGCAGGTAACACAAGGTGGGAACAGGCTCTGTGCGCCGACAGCACCAACCCTGCTGCCTTCATCTGGACCTGAGCTCGATGCCACACGGCGTCTGGAGGTCTGGACACTGACAGAACAAGGACTGAACACTGTCCAAAAGGAGTTTGTGGGTTTTCTTTCACTGTTCGGTGGTGCTCTGTCTCCTCTACCTCCTCCCTGTGTCTGAAATCTGTGACGAGTTCACAGTACGTCACAGTGATGAGTTCACGGCACAACACGATGAGGAGTTCACGGTACAGCAAGACAGAAGAATAAAATAAGAAGAATCACTAAAGAAAGATGGACAACACAAAATCTTAAACATACAAAGTTGTCAAAAATACCCAATTTAAAATATGTCCAACATAAAAGAAAAAATATATTCAATATATATCCACAAAGATATTGATATTATTTACAATGTATAGCGAGGCCGTAAGGAGTTCAGGGACCACACAGTAAAATATCCAAACGTGTTCTTGCATGACATATAGTTGTCCTAAATGTGAATTTTGCAACCGCAAAATCTATTTTTTTTCCAAGTAACCAACGAAACAAATATCTAAACAGAATATGATCTGATGTGTCACAAAACAGCAGTGGAACCACTGAAAACAGACTCCTTCATTGAGCTCATACTTCATTATTCAAGTTTTGCTGCTTCTCCTTGTCTGATAACAAAAATACTGACATGTGTGCATACATTCATCATTTTCAAATATGCCCCATGAAGCTCAAATGATTTACTAAGGATTAATAAAAAAAATCAAAGGTGTCTTTTTGGCTAAATCATATCTGTGAGGGATAGATTTGATAGATCTGGATTCCTTTCACCCAGTTAATCACAAGCATAAATGTCAGATATCTGCAAAGTGAGAATGATAGAAATCTGTGTGCTGCTTATGAGCTATACAGAACAATATTGTCCCGCAGTAGTTCCTAGAAGTACATACATGCATGTATGTGGGTATGTCCCCTTTGTTTCTAATACCTCTGACATGTATATATACAGTCTCAATCTCTGAAGCATTGAGAGACAAAAACATCCTTGTGTCTGTACCCAACACAATGTTTCAGGGAGGACTGCATATACGTCCAGTTGGACGAGCCGTATATAAAATACGAAAGATGTTTCACACACAAAATATGATGACCTCAAACATTTAAATATTATAGTTGAATGATTCTATAAAATATCAACTGACATTGGAGAAGATCACAATGAAGATGCTGAACTTAGTATTATATGTAGTATATCTATAGTAGTATCCATCAATGAAAAATCCTTCCTCTCCAGGTCACTGACAAACGTTGACAGAACACTGAATCAAACCCAAAGAGAAAATGTAAAAACAACTCAGTAAAATACATTTATTGGCAAAAGGTTGTCTTAATCCATCATTTTAATTATACACACAAAAATATCAAAATACTTTACAGGGATTTTAATCTCCATATTGTCAAATTCGTTTGGATCAATTCTCTCCAACAAATACTCTGTACAACCTATTTGTCTTTCTTAAAATTCAGTGCTCATTTCATTTTATTTCTTTTTTTCTTCTTCCAGGGAACAATGCATTTAAAATTATGCATAGTTATAACTTGGTGTTTAGCAATACATTTGAGTGATGCCACTGCATTTCATGCAATTCCTATCCCAGGCAACTCCTCAGTCAGAAACAAGTGCTTAAATGTTGCAATAGCTAAAAAATACACAGTACAACATTGAGAACATGGATTATCTTGGTTACCCAAACCGCAAAGCTTTTGACAATGAATGGAATTTGTCTTTACACAAACTATTAAAAGTATACAACTCATATTCAAACAAAACTGTAAAAGGTACTTAAAAAAACATTTTACAAATTGGGCCCACAGCGCCCCAGTGCAACATGAGAAAGAAAGCGCTCAGGAACCCTTCACTCCCCAACCTCTGTCTCAGATGAGAGGTGACTCATAAGGTCATACTTGGTAAATTGCAAAGCTCCCACCCAAAGTCCTATCAACACATTGGCTCACGACTTTATCACTAAGATTAACATTCCTCTTCCATTGCTACAGTATTTGTCACTGACTAGTGAGCTGTATGCAGTTCCTCTCTACATAAGCTACTAACAGAGCAATCTGACCCTCCGGAGTCACATGTATGGGTGATCAACTGCAAGGTTGCACACAAAATATTCCTGGAGACTTTTGGTAAAAACAATGTTGGTAGAAAGTAAAAATTATCCCTCGCTTTGAGAAAACAGAAGCTTTACATGACAAGTTGGAGCGGGAGCAAAGAGGAGCTTTCATAGACGGTTGTGGGCTGCAGTCACCCTGCAGTAAAGGTCCACTAGAACAACACTGGCATTCAGCCATCGCATCAGAGCTGAGCACAGCTACACTACTTATCAAACGCTACTTAATTTATCAATTTAATCATAGTTTACAACGTGGCCGTCCTCAACGACACCTCGACGACACCTGTGAGATCCTCTCCAGTTCTCACAACCAACTAAAGAAACATTGCATCTGAACACAAAAGTTACGATAGAAAATGACACTCGAGTCACTACTATATTCACACATTTCAACTGTTGAAATCATATCTATCAAAAGTATTAAGGAGTTAGGTAGATAGGACGAGTGCATTCGTTGTAGTAACGAAACTCTCCACAGACCTCCGATAAAAACGCTAATAGACAACCAGAGTGGAGCAAACCTTTGGGCTCATGGTTTTCTCTGTGTATCTAGCATCATTAAGGCATTATCTATCCAGTATTGCTGAAAGAACAACTAGTGAGTGGACATGGAAACAATGTGTTGGAAGGTAACATAAGAAGGGACACATCAGGACGAAGTGCAAAATTCAAATCAGAGACCTGTCAGTCCCCAGTGGCCTTGAAGTACCAGCGTTCCTTTAAATGGTACTGCCTCAATGGCTAATTTGCTCTGATAGCTACGAACATGCAAAGTGCACACTTGTTCAGGAAAAAAAAAATCCTTTCTAACTTCCAAATGTTTGGTTTCTTCTGCTTAATCTCCATAGCAACTGGAAGGAAATAAAACTCTTTGTGGTTATGAATAAAGGCTGGCGCAGACGCCAGTCTGTAGTGGATGATCATGTCATTCTTGACACGTGGGATCTGTGTCAGTTTTATATTGAAGTTTCTTTTGGTGGCCATTTATGTCCAGTAAAGTGAAGGCTAATATGAATCTGCACAAACCACACATCTTAACGATGGAAATCTGAGGTAAAAACTTGCTTAATATTGAAATGCCATTAACCACACGCTGAAATGACAGTATATTTACCCTTTACATAAGTGCCTGCAAGGAGGCTGCAACATGTAGAAGATCTGGAGGACGTCGGCGTGGGGTGAACACGAAGGGAAGCCAGAATACCGAGGAAGACAGCTGAGGTCGCAGAGACGTCGAATATATCTCATAGACTGAATGAGACATCAGCGGGAGGATTCATGAAAGGACAGCGCTTGAGTTCATACTACAAACCAAACGTCCACAAACCCCCCGTACGGACGAGAAGGAGCAAGCAGCCCCCATGGGTCGAGACAACAAATTAGTGCAATTTAAGAAGAGACCACCATATTCATGTTCTCTGAAAGCTGCCTAAACAAAAACCTATGATATAAAAGATTTCAAAACACTAAAAACTTCACCTCTAAGTCCATCCTGTTATACATTCATAAAAGGGTATGAGATAAAGATGACGGAGAGGGAAAGATATTCAAAAGTCCTGTGTGGTTGTGTCTTCACTTAAGCTGCTCTCGTGTCACCAAGAGACGTCAGCCGTTCTTCTCCCCACCCTTCTCTCCTAGCGCCTGAAAACACAACGTTGAGATCTTAGTTATCAAATAAACAAACAGAAGGACTTCTACATGAATGTATACGGTGTGTAGATAGATGTATAAATGCATGCAGTAGGACTAACCCCGGGCTTGTGAAGTGCACTATCCTGCAGACCAAACAGGCCTCCTCCTTGGCTGCCCTGGAGGGGTGAGGCCGTGGCGGAGGACAGCAGGTTGGACGACTGGGCGAGCAGTGGGGAGTTGGGGGTGGAGGTGAGAGCTCCGCTCAGCGTGAGGCGCTGAAACTCCCTCTGTCTCTGTTGCTGAAGCATCTGGCACACCACCACCTGCTGCTCCTGGTGGGAGTGGACAGATTCACGTGGTGAGGAGCTGAGCCAGAAGGTGAGTTTGGAATTCACTGGATATCGGTTGATTGCCTCATACATCTCAGAACCAGTTTGTAATAAAAACACCAGTCTGTAAGACAAACACTGGCGCCCGAGTTCCTGTTCCTGGAGACACCTGCTTAAACTTGTGCTTTCATGAATCTTATCTTGAAATATTGTACAACTACTGCAAGTTCTTATTCTAATGTATCATTTTGAAGACAGTCAAGTAACCACTGACGACTTTTCTCTTTATCAAGCTGAATGTACATGACAGGCTGTAACTGTCAAAGTGTCTCTGTGCTGAGCGGATGGAAACCAGACACTGTACTTTAAACCATCAACCAACATTTAAAAATGTATTTGTCAGTGACTGATTGATTGATTCGTTTGGATTTTTTGTTATTCAACAGCAGATGGTCTCCAAGTTGGTCTCAGTGATGGACGCAGATGTTGTTATTGGAAAACTTAAAATTAACTGAAACCCTTTGGTACTGCTGTGAAACAGTAGACTGAAGGTCGCTTTGTGGATGAGTGATTCTGTGTTAAAAGCATGAAAACTTGAATAGTCATAAATGTGTAATTACAGGAGTGAAATTCTGTGACGTGAGGAACTGCTGAAGCTGCTGCTGCTGTTGCTCCAGAAGAAGCTGCTTCTGCTGCTCTGAGAGAAGAGTAGACCTGAAAGACAAACATCAGCAGAGAGTGCCATAACACCGGCAAAACAACAACAATTTTGGCTTTTTTGAAGCTTTTTTTCTGACACCGGTGTACGTTTTCATACGTACGGGCTCACACTCTTGGGAAGCTGGAAGCTCTGTGCCACTGCCTGGGGGTTTAGGGGCGGCGGCTGGGGGCGGAGGGCCGGCAGCGTGGGCTGATGGACGCTCTGGACAGGAGACTGGATCACGCCATTCAGTCCGCTAAGAACACCATTCATACTGAGTTGAGGACTTCCTGCGAGGGACGCCATGAGCCCGCCCACCATCGGCAGAGCGGCACTTCCGGCCTGACTGACTGTTCCCACACCATCGCTCAAACCTCGACCCTGCCCATTCAGCAGGGGCTGACCGAAGGAGGCAGGGCTTTGCTGAGGAGGTGGGGTACTCTGAAAGGACAGGGAGGAGCTACTGCGGGACGGACTGCCAGACTGGTGCTCCTGAAGAGAGACACATGTGGGTTTCAGATAGTTCCATCCACAGATATGGGTTTGAAACATGCATGAACACGGCCGCCATCTTACGAGAGGAAAGAACCCTCATTTACGTATCAGAATAAGTGTAAAGTTAAAAAATAGAAAATGCCAAGGTGGTGTGCTGCATCTGGTTGTACAAACAGACAAAACAGTGGAAAGAGACAACGTGGGCCAATTTTCTTGGCATCACACTGATTGGAACCACCTCTGTAAGTCTATTTCAGCTAAGTAACCACTATCATGTCCAGTGTTTTACGTATTTCCAAATGAAGTGAGTCACAATCAATTGTAGAGAGGTGAGCACTCCCTCATTGACCTGCACCTACTAGTTAGTGGACTTCTTGCCTCTGGTAAGATGGCGGACCAGCAGACGCATCACAGCTATGTACAGATACAGGGAGTGAGGCATCTACGTTTCTGTAGCTACAGCATGCTTAACATTTATTTCAGTTGGGTTGAAATGCAGCAACTGTTCCATGTAGAGACACAGAGACAGCATGAACACATCTCACCTCAGAGGATGTAACGAAGGAAGTGTCATTCAGGAAGCAGCTTTTTGACAGTGGACTCTTGTTAGAGCTCAGTGGATCTGAGGGAAGGAAGGAGAGGAAAGCTAAAACCACTAAACCCCCAATAAATAACGTATCATATAATAGAATGAGAGAGGAAGTGGGAAGGCGTCCTGCTTCAAGAGGCCACAAACAATCTGACCTTGATTGGATGACAGGAAGTTGATCTGGGCTGAGGTGTGCATGGAGCCCAGAATAGAATGACCGTGTGGAGGGAAAGGAAAAGCCAGCTCCGTGTTGAGCAGCTGCAGACGCTCCCTCTTGGCCGTGAGACTGAGGATTTGGTCCTGGAGACGCTGGTTCTCCTGCTGCAGCGAGTGAAGTGACTGCAGCATCTCCACAACTAGAGGAGGCAGGAAGGATAAACAACGTTTGAGCAAGGTTTGGTCCAAACACACAGTATTCACTGTCATCCCTAAAACAGTTTCTGGTGAAAACCTACAGTTGAAAGGGTTTGAACTGATGATGATGATGATTCTGTAAACAAGAGGAGACATTTTCCTTCATGAATAAAATATCTATCTATAGGGTGAAAACTAACTTATGAACTTATTATCATTCATATTTTAGAAGTGTTTTAAATTAGAGAATAATAAGGAATTCCTTTTGATGAATCTGTATTTAAAGACAGACAGAAAAGTTGTCTCACAACAGCAGATCTTTGTCCACGGCAGCTGTGTCTATGTTTGAATTGATTTGATTTATTTAGTAAGTTTGTATTTAAAGTGTCTCTGATTGTTATTGCTACAAAATTCTTCGACATAACTATGATAGCGTTCGACAGACGGCAGCTGTTCTCAGAGCCAAAGCTGTTAATGACTGGACAGTCATCCAGTGGCTGGTGAATGCAGTGGAACAGTGTCTGTCTGAGGAGCAGGGTGTGTCCCTCAGGAGACCAAAGAATGAGATAAAGCAGAGTGAATAGCACACTTGAACTCACCATAGACAGAAACACAAACTGTAAAATGAACTGCTCTGTCCCTGTGAAATACATTCATTATTTCTAACAACAATAAGATGAGTGACTTCTAGTCAGTTAATATGTTCTTGTAGGTGCATTTATCTACACTGGGTTGACACGTTAAGAGTTATTCATTGTCAACACAGAAATAAAAAAGAAATCGATCCTCGGAAAAGCTTGTGATTGCTCATCTATGCAGCTATCAGTGCTCTTTCTTCATCTTGACAGAAGAAACACTCCAAGTCAGAGACGCAGTGAGAATTAAAGTATTTTAGAAACATTACTTCCTATAACAGATGATGGAAGTTGCTTAAAATAGTTAAGTGAAACGTTGAGCTGGAAGTGACAGTTACAAAGAAGAAATGAAACATCAAAACCAAAGTACATGACTGCCAACTGATGACAGCACTTGGTGGAGAAAGATAAAGGAGCTGAGAATAGGACAGAAAACAAGAAGCAGCTGATAGAGAGAAAAAAATGACGTAACATGAGAAGCAGCATCAATATTGTCACAACATGGTGTCTTTTGTTCCGAGGTCCATTTATCAACCCTGAATAACCAGTGAGACCTGCAGCTAATGTACACCAAGAACAGCATTTTTGTTTTCTTTTTGGCGACTAAAAGATAGGCAGAAAGACCGTTCTATTGTAGAAGGACTACTCCTGAGTGTTTCAGTCACTGTGACTGTGATTACAGCTGAGACAAGTTGCATTTGTCTTCTGGAAACATCTGAAAAAGCCTGAAACTGTAAAACTGGCATCAAACATAAGACATGCTTCTTTTTTGAATTCATTATTTAGCAGTCACCTTCAGTTATCAACCGACCAATAACACCGTGTTGGATACGTTTTACTGGGCCAAATGGCTGTGATCAGCAGCTGCAGTGTTCCGGGTCACTCACTATTTTGTTTTGGGGGGTTTTATAGTTTATTTTTCCACTTTTAAAAGACAAAAAATAAAGCAATAAGAAATACAAAAAACAGAAAAGAGAGCTAAGAAGGAGACAAATTATAAATATCATAATAACAAAAATTCAAAATACAAATACAATAACACAATAGAGTCAGAACAATCTCAGACTGACTTATTTTGCTTCTGGTTCTGGTGAGAACACGGGCTCTACATAGTCTATATATAGTTGCCATATCTTCACAAAAGTGTCAAAAAGTTATTTTCTCCAGTGGAATGGTTCACTTACTGTTCACTCCCATCTCTCCGTTGCCATGTTTCTCCAGCAGAAGCTCAATGTGGGAACTAGCTGGGGGGATGTTCTCAGGGCGCGCTCGAACTCCTACACCTAACCCGTCCCTCTGGTCAAACAGTAGAGGAAGAGAGCTCATAGGAGACCTGCGTGTGAGGGAGGGAGGGAGGGAGGGAAAGAAAGAAGTGGTCAGAACTCACAGAATCAGTCAATACGACTCTTCATCCAGCCACTAACTTTGTCCTCTTCCTCTTTGTTTAACGCAGCTTATTGAAATAGAAACTGATGTGATAACAGTGTAAAACCTAAGTTTCCTTGCACTCAACCCATGGACTCATTCTAACCATCGCTGGAGGAGTTTGTGTCCTCACTTGAACATGAAAACCGGAGTAATGATTCAAGGCTAAAGAATAAGACCTACTGTGAGGAAAGACTCTCTCTTGGTGAGTTCCCTTGACACGGGAAGCGACAGTCATCAAGGTCGGACTCTAAGAATGAGGACAAGACGTCATCATCTCTCCTACTTAGTAGCAAAGAACAGCAGTGTTTGCAGCATGAAATCTTCTGCTCAGTACATCAAGAGGTTTCATGTAAATGACCTTCTTAGGAATTAAACATTTGTCAAAAATCAGCACTACTTTGCTCAAATGGTCTTGGAACCTGTGGCACCTTGGGGTATTTTTAGAATACAAGGTGGATTCCATATAGAATGTATTGTTATTATTATTATTATTATTATTAACTCCCTCACCTGGCAGTGAGGTCTGGGCTTGGCTCAGTAGTGGCGGCAGTGTCGAGGCTGTGGAGAGGCAGCTAGAGAAAGGTTGTGTGGAGGTCAGGCTGTAGGACGTGCTGGAGCTTGGATGGACCTGCAAGGCACACATATCAACATCTGACTGACGGACAATTCGATATGTGGACTGTTAAGACAAGATCAGCCTTCTTCTCCATATTACATGGACAGTTGGTAAATCAGCAGGCACATGAACTCTGGCTGGTTTGCATCAGAATGTGAGAGAATACACATTCTGCATGAAGTAAATCTGATAAATTATCACAATAATTACTGAATGAGTTCAAGAACAAAGAAAAATCCATCACAAAGGCTGAAACTAACGGTGTGTTGTTAATCAATGATTATATTAAACAGTGAACATCAATTACAAAAATGTTCAAACGCTGAGAATGTCATCTACGTAGTGTGTTTGTTTTTACCAGCAGTCTGTACCCAAATATTTTTATTGACCGACGAATGGAGTTGATTTAGTGGAGAGCATTCTCATTTGCTGTCATAAAAATGGGTCAGTGAAAAGCCTGTTGAGATGTGTTGTGTGTGTGACCAGTCTGAGCAGCATAACGACGTCCATTCTGCCTACAGTACCTGTGTGTTTGAGATGGCGTTGGCAGATGGAAGTGAGAGCGAGAAGGCGTGGGATGGAAGGAGTCCTGAGGAGAGAGCGGTGCTACACATGCCCCCTCCCAGAGATAAAGAGGTGCTACACACCCCTCCTCCCAGGGAGATGGGGGTACTGCAGACACTCCCACCCAGTGTGAGAGGGTCCTTGAGACTGGAATAAATACCTACGTGAGAGTAGACATTAGACGTTAAACATCAAATTTGATTTCTGTTAAAACAATCCAACATCCAGCAGCCAAGTGTTCGTAACAATGAAGAGGAGCAACTGCAAGGTGAGCAGAAACAGATGCAGCTGCTTAACCCTTAGAGGTTTTAAATCAGGTTTTTAAGGAACCTGCAAAGATCACAATAAAGTGTTTTCATATCAAAACAGTGAGAACGAACTCAGATCAGATGATCTGATTCCCATCTTTCCCTTAGAGAATAAAAGGATTATTTGGCTGAACTGAAAATGTTCAAATATCTTGTGAAAACAAACTCATGTTTTAATGTTTTTAATTGTTTTAATGTTTGAAACTGATTTATTTACTAAAAGAACTTTGTTTTTTAGCATAAATGTATGTCAGTGTATGTTCACCAGATGTTCAGGTTCTGCCTGAATAGCTCGAATTACTTCAAATTTCATGACATGTGTGACAATCTCCTCTAACAATTAAACAAATTGACCGAGAAGAGAGGTCACCCGTTCTTACTGTCCGCTAACTCCGGCTGTGAACCGAGGAGGATATAGAGAGACACAGTTACTGTTTGTCTGCAGTGTTCATCCTCCTGTGTCACGCACAGGAAGCTTGAGGGCTACCACACACACACACACACACACACACTTGTTTATAACTCACCCGAGCCGAGCAGTGAGTTTCCACGGCTTGTGGAGAAACTGCTGGCAGAGGAGGATGAGAAAGAAGAGGAAGTGGTGGTGGTAGACAGTGTGGAGGCAAAAGCGGGGTGAGGAGCAGAAGATGGGAGCGGGTAGAGTGAGGAGGTGAAGACCGGTGGGGGAGGTGCTGGTGCTGGTGTGTGCGGATGATGGTGGTGGTGCTCCTCATCTCTCCTTTCTCGGTTCTTGCTGCCTCGAGGCCGGCCGGGACCATGGCGGCTCTTCTTGTTGCCACGGTGCCTTCTCTCACGGGACAGCGATGGAGGCGTGGCTTTGGCTTCTAAGTCAGCCTCCTCAAGGATCGGTGGCGTGCTCAGTTGAGATGGTTTGGAGAGGGACTTGGAAGGTTTGTAGTCACTGGAGGAGGAGATTTTACGGATCTTACTGCTGCTACCCAGCGCTGACGTGGAGGTGATGCGCATGATGGACCCAAACGTGGAAATTGTGACCTTGTTCTCAAATGGGCTGGAAGTGCTTTCTGACCGGTCATGACCCTGTGACCCCGCCGGAGGACCGTCAGCAGGAGTCAGTGCGGGAGGTTTGTGGTATTTACTGTCCTCCTCCTCCTCCTCATCATCTTTGTCTTCCTCCTTTCCATTGTCCTCTTCATCCTGTACGGCCGGCCTCCTGTAACGCTCTTTGCGCTCATCACTACTGTGATCGTCACCTCCTCGATCGTGGTCGCGTTCCAGGCGGGAGGCCGATGAGTACTGATGGAAATCCTGAGCTGAAGTAAGAGAGCCACCTCCAAAAGAAACACAAGGTGGAGTGAAATAAACAGACTCCAGCTTGTCAGTACAAGCTGTGTGGGTTTCTTCTTCTTCTGTGGTACCTGTATTGAATGGACTGGAGGAGGAAGAGGAGGAGCAGCTCTTCACAGTGCTTCCTGTTTTCTTACTACGATGACCATGACTGTGTGAGCTCAGCTTCTTTGACTTTCCCTCATTCTCTTTACTGCTGTGGTGACTAGAAGAGATCTGTCCCAACACACACACATACATACACACACACACACATCAGAAGATTATACTGTCCAAACAGCAATGGCTTGTATTTCATACCTTGTCTATACTGCTGGACATAACGGAGGAGCCAAGGCTGTCAGACGACTTCTTGTGGCGTTCTTTTTGCCAGATCTTGTCCTTATGGCTCTGAAAGTACAACCGGGGGTGGTAAATCAAAGCACAAGTGGGGTCAGAATGTTACTGATTTATTTTAATTAGATTAATACAAAAACATGGGTTTCATGGGTTACATCAAAGAGCTGCTGTAAAGTGAAGTGGTGCTGATGTTGCTCAATAGGTATTTGCACAGTAACTTGCATGTACTTGTACATGTACTACTTGCATGTGTTTCAACCTTCTTCATGGTTGTTTTTTTATTTTTACTTTTTAATGAAGTATATTTATTTGTTGTTGTAAATAAATGGATCACAGATTACAGAGTAAACATTAAATAGGTTCAGTAATTTTGGAAGAGTTTTTGTATTTCAAACTGATGTTTCTTGTGTCATGGTGGTGTGTTTTGGTTCTGTGTCTGTGTTTGTTTTCCTTTTTGCCCTGTGTTTCTCCTTCCTCTGGCTGGCAGTGGAGGTGTGGCCAGGCTGATTGGGAGCAATCAGCGCACCTGATTCCCATCGGCGCGCTGATTGCTCCTGCTCTTTAGCCGTGCGTGGGCTGCGCCCCACTGCCAGATTGTTTGTGCTTCATGCCTTACTCTCCCGCCATTTGTTACTCTCGCCCGTCGCTTCTCGTTTGCCCTCTAGCTCTTGTTCCGTCGTGTTTTCCGGTTTCCGCCTTAGTGCGCGCTTTCTGTTTGATTCGGTCTGTGTTTCTCCCTCCAGTTTTTGTGGAGCGCTTTTTGTTCTCTTCGTGTCTTGTGTTTTCGCCCCTTGTGGTTGTTTTCGGTTTTCTCTCGTTCGT
>CAAKHB010006611.1:72211-123138 GCA_901007665.1 Aeoliscus strigatus
AGCTGCCCGGTGCTGCCAAGCTAACGGCGGCTAACGTTACCTTGATGAACAGCGACGGAGCAGCCGTGTCCGTCACAGTACACCAGCGGATTCTCTGCCCAGCCTCGCTCGTCTGAACACACGCAGCAGCCTCCAACCATTTCCCGCATGCTGCTCCCATATGAATTAATGTATTTCCTCCTACCGGCGGCGACTCAGACCTCGCCCAGGCCTGTCAAGTGGTCGTCCCGCACGTAAACGCCGCACCGGGCATAGTCGTGAGCCGCTTTCGTCGCGCGGTTTTCGCGCAGCGGGAAGAAGCGATCTCGGCGTGGGGTTTGTGGTGCTGCTCCGTTTTTTCCGTGATGTCCTCCCCGTCCCCTTAGAGGCGATGCAGTGCGCATGCTCAGACCTGCTCCTCTGGGTCGGAAGAAATGTCACAGCAAAGGTGGCAACTTATTGTTATTTCAACATCACTGGCGGCCGCCATGTTTGTACACTCTCACATTAATCTCTATTATTTCACATGGAGTGAGAGTGAACAGCACAACACGTCTGTGTTTTGCCGCACTGCTTTGAATCCGATTGGTCAAACATGTGGATCATTCCCTCCAAACCACTGGCTGCGCCGTCTCTGTCCTGTGCCAACAGCGACATCCTCAGGAGGTCTGAGGAACTACTGGCTGCAGTTTCAACAACCATCCAATGCTTAGTTGGATCTTCAGTAACACTGAACCAATGGGTCTCATTATTTTATTCTGCGTCCACTGCAAGTGCTGACGAATATGTATAATTTTTCTCTGCCTATCCAAATTCAAGTCAAACAACTGTATTAATCCCACAAGGGGCGATGACCTTACGAGCAGCAGGTAATGATAATTTAATTAAAATTAAAATTTCCTTTTACTGTTTAGCTTTTTATTTTGTTTTCAGATTTCAGAAATCATTTGTAAGCGAGTTTGGTTATATTTTTCATAGTTGGTTTAAAGCCTGTTCCATTTTTGCCAGATTTGTCAGTTGACTCACAATTCAGTCAGCAGATGTCACCAACAGACTGATTTCAAGTGGACTTGTGTCTTTGTTGATGATTGTATGACTCTGGTCTCAACAGGTATGATTGACACCACACACATACATACCCATTTGTGAAGCGCAAAGTATATATGTATATACCCAACTGGTGTTTTTTTCTGTGACAATAATGCAAATCATCATGGTTTTAGAAGCAAGAGTTCTGCAAATGCAAACAGTCGTATTCAACATCACCCAGTCACCCAGAAGAAAAACACCCTGAACACAAACTATAATTGGAAAAAGAGAAGCAGTGTGGTTGTACTTTTGAAATGGATGACTGACTTTTTTCATCTGACGTATCGACATGAAGCTGTGATGACAGTTTGCTTTTTCAGTGTCACTTCTCTTCAGGCCTTAAGTGAGAAAAGGGAACTGGCACTGATGGAGTGGATAGATAGAGTGCAGCAGCAGGTGGATGAAGATAACACTCAGTTATAGTCTGGAGGTAGCAAGGCAAGACAGTGTCCTGGCATTGACGTGGATGAATTTAATCAACATTCTCTCTCTCTCTCTCTCTCTCTCTCTCTCTCTTTCTCTCTCTCTCTCTCTCCCTCTCCCTCCCTCCCTCTCTCTTCCCCCTCCCTCCCCCTCTCCCTCACACAAACACACAGCTACAAATGCATGAAAGTAGAGAGTCACAAAAAAATGTGTTTTGTGCACATTTCCTCACTGCACTGGATGATCAAACAGAAGAGTACCTCATGAATAATGCTGCACAGCAAATATACAGAAGAATTAGACTAACTGACGGCGTGTCATGGTTCCACCAGCAAATGCACACTGGTGTGTGGAGACATGATTGAAAAAAGTTCCAATATCTCTGGAACATCCGGGAACATTTGACATTTCCACCCTATTTGATATTTTTCAGAACAACTCTCGACACAATGTAACATGTACATTTCCTGTAACATTACATTGCTGTCAGAGAAAGCGTCTTGTGTGCAACAGCAAATTATATTTAAGGAAATTTACATTCCACGCTCATAGATTTGTAAGTCATATGCTTATTGATACATTCACGTTGCACAAAAATGTTTCAGCAGAACTGTGGGCCATTTCTAACATTGGAGCCCTGATTGTGTTTAATATTTTGGAGTGAGAAACTGACACACTGTGCAGAGCGAAGTGCGATGTCCTTTGAAGCCATGAACTGCACTTCTCTGAAAACCACAGCCTACTTGGAGACGAGCGACCTTCTAGATAATAAGATGTATTTTCCTGTACTTTTAAATTGGCATGTCTCTTTCAAAATCCCTCACCAGTGTTGCAAGTTGCAAGAAAATGCAGTATGTGTATGGAGGGTACAGTGTAACTTTTATTTTTTCAATCTTTACACAAATAACAGGAAGCATCAGATAGAAAAACATATTTTGCAGAACATAAGGATGTAGTTTTATATGACTACAAGAAAAGATAACACACTCCAAATGTACGGATGAAAAGGAATTTGCATTATTTCTGCATTAATACTTGAAAGGCCATCGTTTCATTTCACCACTGTGTGATTAGAAACTATGTGCATTTCCTTTAACACCTTTTCTCTTTTTTCTCATGTACACAGACAGAACAATAGCTGCTTAGTATATGTTAGTAACAGCGACTTTATGAGTAGATCTGTGTGTGTGTGTGTGTGTGTGTGTGTGTGTGTGTGTGTGCGCTCGTCCAGTGACACCTGCCCGAGCATGTGGTGGAAGCATGAATGACGGCTACTTTAGTTCGAGGCGGTGCTCTCCACGTGCTATGTGTGACGAGAACTCATAGCGGTCCCGACTACGGTGCCCACAAACATTGCATTCAAGTGGGTCGCGGAAGCCGTGGCATCCCATGTGGATGGTGAACATGACATAGTCTAGAAAGACCACCTTGCAGTGGCCGCAGGGGTACACTGCCCCAGGAAGTCCTCCGACCTCTCCATCGGGCCGCACCACCTGAACAGCCTCCAGAAGAGACAAGGGGAAGGGCTGGTTGTGCGAGGGAGGAATACCGTTCTGGTGGGTCATTCCCCCTAACAAGTGCCCTAAACCGTACATGACAGGCTGGGGAACCTGGGAAACATCAGTGTGGAATGAGTCCATGCCCAGAGGCTGGGTGGTGTGGGGGAGGCCCAGGAGCGGCATGCTCATCTTATGGTCATTGGTAAGACCCATGTTGTTGCGGTTTAACTGGATGGTAAACGGCCTGTGGGAGGGAGCTGTGTTGCTGTCTGGGCCTGTGAGCGCGGGCTGTTGCTGGTGGTGCGCGTCAAGCCCTGGGGAGTCTGAAGTAGGGTCCTTGACATCAGTTCGATGAACCTGCTCCCGGTTAAAGCTCAGATCCAGACACACACTGTTGTCGCCTAGACCAGCAGTACGAGAAGAATGAACGCTCTCCTCATCTCTCCTTGTCAACCAAAAAGCATAGGCAGACGACGGCAGGCTACAGGCAGAGTTCAAAAAGCAGTGAGCTGAAGTTTCAGCAGCTAGACAAATATGAAATAGAGATCCTGACAATACTTGGAGGAGAAACACAAAAAAGGAAAAGTATACAGTAATAGGTCAGTGTCAGGTTGCCTCTGAGAGGCAGCAGTTGAGCTCGGAGGCGTAACAGGACAGAGAGGAAGAAGCCACCGCAGACGAGGGCCTCCACTGCAGCTGCACCACACAAGTGGAGACAGAGAGGCACCTGCTCACGTTTCTCGCCTCCTGCCTGCTCTCTCGCTCTGTGGTTACATTTATTACTTGTCTTTTTCCTCCTGTGGTTCTCGTATTGAAAGATCTTACTTCATTCGTCAACCTGATGGAGATGCAGGAGGCTTTTCTTGTTGCGCATACAACGTCATTTTGCGAGTCGGTTTGAAACTACAACCTGATGTGAGCTAAACTTAAACAGAGAGGTGAGAGACAAATGTTGAAAATGATTGTGCATGTACGCCCATAAAGTTTGGGAAACGTCTCCGCCAAGTCAGCCATTTACTGAAACTGCATGATCGCAAATTAGAAGCATTTCAAGCAAAACTTGCAAAGTGAGTAATAACACTAAGCAGTTTCATTTCTGAACATGCATCCATTAATCCAGGAATGTTGTGACTGTTAGCAATACCCACCTATGACACAGTTCTAGCTGAGAATTTAGGACAGTGGACACCACTCTGAGGTGTGCAGGTGTGACGTGCTCTGCCCTCAGTTCCTGACAAGAGCTGAAGGCCAGCGAAGACAAACAGACAGACAGCTCAGACACACAACTTTAAATTCTGTACAAAACACACACTCGTGTCGTCATGTTAAGTGGCATAAAGCTCAGCAAAAAGCACAAGCACAGTAAAGTAGGAGAGGATTCCATCCCCTACCCTGGACCTTGGAGACCTACATGTTTTAGATGTCACCCAGCTCCTACACACGTGATTAAAGTGATAAATCTCGATGAAGTTTTCCAGAAGCCTGATAACAAGTTGTTGATATGAATCAAAGTGTGTAGGAGGAGGTGACATGTAAAACATCCAGGACAGGGGGTCCCCGAGGACCAGGGTTGGGGACCACTGGTTAAAATTAAAGAATGCAACAAATAGGCCACAACATATTTATTTAATGTCGATCCCATGATGTTCACATAGGCCTGTCTTTGTTTTTACCTGTGAATTTCTGCGGCATAGAACTCTTCCGTTTGGCCACATTGCTGGCGAGCCTGTCGAGCAGCAGAGCGCGATCAGCGCCCATCTGAGATCTGGATGCGTTGTCGTCTGCTTGAGAGCAAAAGAAAGGAAGAAAAATAGTGAAATGTAGTAGTGCACTCAGCTGAAACTGTCTACCTTTCAACACATTTGTTCAGCGTTTCACCAAGAAGAGCAACACATCAAGATGTGATCAAAAGCTCCTTTGACCGCACTTCCTGGTGCTTTTTTGCTTCGCCAGTACAGGAGAGGAGACCAAAGGTTGAGGATGTACTTCCTCACAGCTTAGACGATATCTGGCATAAACTCACGACATTTGGTGACCACAAATGCTCATCATCGTGTGTGTTGCAACCGTCCTGTAAGGATGTTAAAGGCATTTTGGGGCCAGGTTGTACCTGTTTGTGTGCCCTACATAACTGGCTTCCCCTCTGTTGCTTTGAGACATGAGCAGCGGTCTTCTTAGCGCTCACCCGCCACACCACAGAAGCCGTAACCTATTTAGCTCTAATGATGGAGCAACAGCCATAAGCCCCTTAAGAGGCAATAAAACAGGATTTGAGCAGAAATCAGAGCTTTAAGCGGTGCCTGTTGCTGTGTATGTACAAATGTAAAAAGTGTTAAGTTGTGCCATTTGCATTTATTTATCTATGTCACACACAAGTGGCTTTCTCACCTTTGTCAGCAGGAACTCGGCTCTGAATGTACACATGGCACCTCTCTCTGTGCTCCTCGAGGGAGCTGCGCTGCTTGTAACTGCGACTGCAGTGGTTGCACTTAAAGGGCTTCTCTACTGCAAGTGGGAGTTTCAGTTAAACACAAAAACATTCCTTTGATAACATCGCAACCGTCCAGAAGACGATTCGGTTGTATTATATGATGCATGATTTCATACTAAAGCGATGTGCACATGAGACAATGCAGCATCTAACGCGTGAACTGAAAGTGCTAACTAAGTTTGTTGACATAAAGACAAATCAGAGAGTATGTAAGCGTGCACCTGGCTCAGCAGGCCACGTGTGTGCATGTTTAAGAGGACACAGGTGCACACGTTATCAGAGCACATCAGCCTCATGTGAATGTGAATGTGGGTGTATGGCTGGCAGGTACCAGAGTGGGTGCGCAGGTGTCCGCTCAGAGCGTCGCGTCGCCGGCAGGCGTAGCTGCACATGGGGCATTTGAAAGGCTTCTCACCAGAGTGCAGTTTGATGTGGCGAAGCAGGTTTCCCTTCTGGGTGAAGGAGGCTCCACACTGAGCACAGTGGAATGGCCTCTCACCTGAAGGAGATGAAGACAAACTGTACTGGTCATGATATCTCCCTTTTTTTTCTTTTTTTAAAAATGTATTTGACATGAAAGCTCGCTGGCTGTGCTGCAGTGAGGATGCAGTGTGTTAACTTGTTGGCCTGTACACTGATCAGTGTAGTGTCTTCAGTCCTCTGTAAATGCTATAATTATATATAATTGTAAATACTTAATTATTTCTTACATAAGTATTTCTTTCTTTTCGTTCAATATCACAAGCCATTTAATTACCTTGCAGCTTGTGAATCTACTCCTATTTCATGCATCTAGATGTTTTATTTATGATGCATGTTCTTAAATATGTGTGTTCTTCTGGAAAGAAATGTTTCTTTATTGTGTAACCAAAAAAAGATTTGGAACTATTTGGAACCCAAATAATGAACAGTAATGTTAATGAAACCTAAAGTTGCATTTACAGAACTAAAACTTCAGGTTACAACACCTGATGTTGTCATGGGCAGAGAAGATATAGGAAGCGACGGCGGCATCCCTTTTCCCCATTTGTAAGGGGAGCAGCAATGAGAGCTGTGAGGTGACAACTAAACAATGACTAAAAATTGGGCTTTTACAGATACAGCATCTTGGATTGTTAAATAAAAGAAAATCATGGGCACAATGTTAAATATTGCATTGTTAATATTACTAAGACTGAAAAAAAAATGTATTGACATACATGTGATCAAGTATGGTGAAAGCGGAAGTTAACGCGCGCTCACCCTGGCCAATGAGGATGCATCTTACATATTGACAACTTCAGGGTTTGTAACCAAAAATTTTTGGTTTGTCGACAATACTTTGTAGATTTGTTCAGTATTTTGGATACAAATCTTTTTTTTTGTTGTTACAAAAGAAAGACAAAAAAATCCTTTCCATACGTTCTTAATGTACTGTCTGTTGCCGAAAGCATCATACATTTCCCTCAGGACAGTAAAGTTAAAGGTTGAAGCTAAATGTTGTGATAAGGATATTGAAACCATTTTTCTATCACTTATGAAGAGTAAGTTCTTCTTCTTTTTACAGTAAAGTGCAGAAATCATAATCATTCACAATCTTTGAAAAAGGAACATTCCAGAACCTCTATTTTCAAACATAAAATCCAGCATGTTCTTAACATTCCATGTTGAAAACATCTCTGCCTCATGTGTCTCAGCTGAAGGCAGCATCACTCGCTTATTTAACTTGCTCATCAGTGACGTCTATGAAAACTAAAATCAATACCCACAGCACATCTTCAATTCAACATGACTAAGATCCTTGAAAAGTAATGATGCACTGAAACGTATTTAAGTCATAACATTTACAATGACCTCTGCTTCCCACAAAGAAGTCCAGTGACTGTGGATGTCTGTAGAAAGTAGTATTCATAGTTTTGTAGTTATAATTTCCTTAATTTATATTGTTTTGGCATTAAAGAGTCACATGAGTTGCTGAGTAATTACAGGAATTACAGCACGACAACGCTCAATGATTGTCGAAGTACGATGATGAGTTGAACTATCGTCACCATCTATCATCATCGCAACCGCCAACTGTCACTGTTGAGAACACCTCAGTGAAGCTTAATGATGACGACTTAACCCTCTGACTGCTGTATGCCATCAACAATGATTGATATGGATGAACTGTTGGGTTTGAGGTCAGGTGTTTGGGCTGTGATCCCTTTCTTACCTGTGTGGCTGCGTTTATGTACCAGCAGTACATTGATGCTGACGCAGGACAGACCACAGATGTCACAGTTAAGCTTGCCTGTAGTTTGGATGCGGGGGGTCATTGTTCCAGGCAGGTAGGCTCCATCTGACATTGTCTCTGGCAGCGCCGCACTGTTATAACGTGAATAGTCGACCAGCGACAGGTCCTGTGGTTCGTTCAGAGTATCTCCTTCTTCATCCACATCCCTCTCCTCGTCTTCGTCCTCCTCATCAAACACGTCCTCCATCCCATCCTCACTGGCCCTCTCTTGTTCCTCTTTTGGCACAATATCCACTTTACTTTCTGCCTTTGAGTATGTCTCTTTTTGATCCAGCTCTTCCACCTCTGTCTTTATTGAGCCTAAAGAATGAATTAAGGGAGAGGTCAGTGACATGGGATCAATAAGGGCAATAAAGAAAGCCATGATAAAGAAATATATCATATATGGCAAATGTTTCATGTTGAGGTGTTTCACACAGACTCACTCCAAACTCAATTTGAAAAACTGTAACATCACAACATTGACATTTGTAAGACAGATGAGGACTTCCATTCTGGAACTAGCATATCACACAAAACTAATCAGAGGATGTGATAGGTGGAAAGCATTTACTCTATTTTTTATAGGCAAAAAGAACCAGGGCAGAAGAGTGAGTCTGCAGCCTCCTGATACGGACATATTCCTCATCTCGTCCAAAAAATCAGATTTTATATTGTACGCCTCCAGTTCATGAATACTGCTTGTTTATGACCAGTATGTGTAGAGCTAACGTCCACACCTGACAGCATCTGCTTATTTCGCAACACTTTGATATGCACGGTCCTAGGGGTGCGTTTGCACTAGTTTGTTCAGTTCCATCCTGAAACCACACTGCGGTCGTGGCGGTGATTGGTGATGAGCTGAAGAGCAGCTCTTTGTGTTGAGGAGAGTGCTCAGAGGGGGTATGGAAAGTTTTACACTGAGAGAGGACACATGCAGAGTCCGAGGTCTCAGAGCTGTGAACCGCACGCTACGCTTCCAATGCAGAGCTGAGCTTTAGGACGTGCACCCAGTCAGGCAGTAAGAAGTAACACTTGCTGCAGGCTGAGAGGAAACACACTGAAAAAAATACCATGTGAGACCATGTGGTCACACTGCATATCTCCCATCTTTGTGTGAGTTGAGTTTTATGAAACTCTGTGGAACAGTAACAAATCTAGTTAATTATAATCATGCAATCATCCTCATCAAACACCATCATGGGCTGCACTCAAATGATACTTGTATTATTTAGAATATATTGACTGTTTATGTTATCTTTATTTAATGAATGACTGGTTAGGAAGGACTCTTACCTACTGTATCAGGGTAATGGTCAGCATATATGCACAGATCGCATCCACCACAGAAAGGAGTGAATGGCCTCTTGCTTACAGACAGGCCAAAGGATGTAAGCTGTTCCCAAGGCTCAGCTCACATGGAGGGTAACGCATTTGAAATATACACAGACACACCACCCCCATTTTTTATCAGTTTTTATCTGCTGTGGCTAAAATATAAAAATACATAAAATATAAAATACACTAGTGTGTATAATGTGTGTGTGTGTGTGTGTGTGTGTGTGTGTGTGTGTGTGTGTGTGTGTGTGTGTGTGTGTGTGTGTGTGCGTGCACGTATGTGTGTGGGGAGGGTATATATTTATGCAGACCCATTGCACTTTCAGGACAGTGAATTCCATTCTCACTGAATGAATTATCTTCTCGCTCTTCTCCCTCTTTCAGTGGCTTCACCTCTGCAACATCACTGCAAATGTCTGAAACGGCAACACAAAGCATGCGGTTAAGTATTCTGTGCTGCTTTTGTTTCACACAGACGACTTGTAGCATGAATAGGATCAGGACATATGATATATCGTCAGCACAAAAATCAAAGACAGTGCACATGCTTTCATTACTCCTCCGGTATGGAAAGTATCGTAGTAGGTGCGTGTGTGTGTGTGTGTGTGAGAGATAGAGAGAGAGAGAGTGTGTAAAGAAGCACACACACAAACACACACACAGTCTGGTAAGTAAACCGTCACACTATAAAGAGAGAAGAATCAGACACTGACCCATTCCATCTCCCTCTGGGGAGACCAGTCCGGGATGCTTGTCTGTGCTCATGATGGGAAGATGTTCTGCAGAGGACAGTTAAACTCTGTGATTATAGGAGGATTAATGAAGAGAGGCGTGTTCAAATACTGAAACATGTTCACACATTGAATGACACCAATATCAATGATACTGTCCCCAGCCTCCCCACATTTTCTATAAATCATGTGAGGAAATACAAGCAACGCTTTGCATCTCGCGGTTCCTGCTGAAGAAGATGTATATTTTTTTTAAAAAAGCCCATGGTTGATTGCTCGACCTTGTCCCTCCATTTAGCTTGATGTGAGCGATTATATTCTCTGCACATGTATTTCCTGTCGAGTCTGTTCATGACAGCAAGTGTAGCACCACGTTGCACACTGTGAAACTGTGAATACACATGTCAAATATCCAACTATTCTTAGTTACATTTATAAGCCCTATACCATTTATCACTAATCTAATCAGGAGTTCTGAGGTTTTTTACTTTGCAACTAAGGATGTGTGTGAAAAGCTGAGTAGTAACATAATGTTCCCAACATGAAGGCGATTCTTACTAAAATAATTTTACTATGATTAAAATTTACATTGTCAGGTTCATGTCTACATGTTTCAATTATTTTAAAGTTACTATTGGGATTAATGTTGGTAAATAATTCTATGCTATTTTATATTTTTAAACAGTAATTCCAGTTTTTCTTACCTGATTTTTGTTGAGTACCTGGAGCAGAGCAACTGTGATAGGAGGAGATTCCACGGTCCACCACTGGACTTTCTGTGAATAAGGACTATAAGCAACGTCACATCAGAGTTTTTTCTTTTTTTTTTTTTTTCTTTTTCTTTTTGAGGGATGACTTAAAGGAACAGGAACCTTTTTCACACAAGGGAGTACAGTGCAAGTTGACTCTACAGGATGACAAAGATTTAGAAAATTAATCAGCTTTTTACATTGAGAACATGTGTGTTTGTTAATTAAACACAATATATGAAGTGTATCACAAACAAGTGTATGTGAAAAACAAAAACTGTGATTGTGTTTGACATCAATCCAGTGTGTACACATGGTCCTTTACTCCTGTCATACGTATTTAAGGAGCTTTTACTCCATCTTGTGGCCAAACCATAAGGCTACTCTTAGTACTACTTAGTAAAAAAGATTTTCAAATTACTGTCTAAAAATATAATATATATATATATATAATATATCATTCTTTTATTTCATTAATACTTTATTATATATACTTTTTAAATTTTTTTTCATATATTTTTATACTTTTTTTTTCTCTTTTGTGTGTGTTTTGTCGGTACGCCTTAAAAGAATAGAGATTGATTAGATTTGTTGGTACCGAATACTTGATTGTCACACACACACACACACACACACTTAAATCATGCATTTTCCAAATAAAGAATGAATGAATTAATACATGAATATAACCACTGAACACTGCATCAGCAAATCCTCCGAATTAATCTTTTTTCCTTGGAGTGCAAATAATACCATACATGCACATGTATGCACATACACGCATGTAGACACACACACACACACACACACACACACACACACAGTGCTCATTAGTGTAGCAAATGTCAGACTAACCACTGAACCCTCTTGAGTAACTGCAACCCAGACACACACACACACACACCTCAAAACACCTCATAAATGACACATAATGATGCTGCGATCCCTCTTGTGAGCTGAGGAACTTCCCTCCTGAGACAGCTCAGTAAATCCTTAAATTGGAATGTAGTTTTTCTTCACAATAACTGACTATCAAGTGACTTTTCCCCCTTTTATTTTTTGATCAAGTTTGAAAGGATCCATATTATTCCAATCATTCAATAAGCTGGGGTGTAAGAATCTGGGCGTTGTGTAACTAACAATACACACTTCAGCACCCACCTGAGTGGTGTGCGGCCTTGTAAGGCTCCACTGCTCCCGATTGCCAGTCTATGGCAACCGGCCACCAGCCTGAAAAAAAAAAAAAAAAAAAACTCACAAAGGCCTTACAATACTTGCTGGGTTTCCATGACAAAATGGATGCAACAGAAGCCCAGAAAAATCTCAAGCAATAAAAGATGTTTCAGAACCTTTGTGAAGGATATAAACACACAAACACCATCTGATGAATCAAAAACACACACCCCTGCCTCAGCTTGCTGCTTTGTTAAAACTTATTTTGTGATCCTACTGTGACTGTGGCTTTTTAGGGCTGATGGGGGCAGGGCTGTGTTGAGTGGGGTTGGGGGGGGGGCAACTGTCCATTTGCCTTTTATAGTTGCCCCCTCCATCTGGGAGTAGGAGAGAGAGAAAAGGGGACGGAGAGATCGGGGGGCTGACATAATGAGGTGGAGCAGCAGCAGAGACAAGGCTGACCACTGGACACACATGCACATAAACACACACTGCTGAGGAAGTAGTAGTAGTGTGAATGTATTTTGTCATTTGAACAATGTTTCAGCCTCACAAGAGCATCTCTAAGTGTTGCAGATTCAGGGTTGTTTGAGGGTAAAGAGGTCTGCTTAGGTTTTAACAGACTCAAAAGTTCCAGAATAACAATGAGGAAGAAGAGTAGGTGAATTTCGTCTGCAAACAAGTGAGAGAGCGTTTTTTTCTCTCTGTGCACTCAACATTGAGAAAGAACAAGTAACGGTGAGTGTATGCACGCCAGAGTGTGTGAGCAAGAGAGCTGGAGAAACACAGAGGGAGAGAGCTTTAGTCTGGCTTTTCTCCGCTGTGCCTTTCAGCTCCTCTCTCACTGTTGAAAGAGGCGTGTCCATGGACCAGTATAAAGTCCAAGGAGAGCCACTCGAGTTGAGCCATTCTCAGGAGCGAGTCTTTTGCACTGCACGCCAGCCAGAGGATCAGCTGCAGCTGTTATTCCCAACAGTGGTTTTTGATGACCTTCATACAACTGGACACTTGTAGAGCTGATTTTTGAGGGTGTTTCAGCAGAGGGGCACGAATCGAGGAGAGAGCAAGACTCACCTGAACACGCTGGTGGATATCCTTTCAGCAAGTGTTCATTCCAACATAACCAGAACTAGTTCTTATCAACACCACATTCGCCAGCTGAGCAGATCAGGAGCAGGCTCCTATTTCTGTGCTGTGAAACTGAATCAGAGGAACGGAGAACCAGTACAGGCGAGGCATTGTGTCCCTGCAATTGAAGCACTAACCAGCTGAAAATATCAAAGACCATCTTGGACAAAGCTTTTCTTTCAGACCCCCCTTGTTTGTCTACAATCTGCTGTTGAAGTAGAAAGTGGTCAAAAGCTGAATTACACTCCAGAAGAGAGAAAGGCAAAGGGGACCATACACAAAGGGCAAAGGATTGTGTGCAGGTGTCTTGGCTGCAATGGTGCGTGGACGCAGTGTGGCAGTAACTCCAACCTGCTGGGGCCTGTGGACCTTAGGCACCCTGTCGCTGGTGGCGATGTGCTTCTCTGACCAGGCCATCCGCTGCCCAGTGTGTTCTGAGGAGAGGCTGGCCAGCTGCCGTCTTCCAGAGGACTGCGAGGAGACGGTGCGGGAGCCCGGTTGCGGTTGCTGCCCCACCTGTGCACTGCCCAAAGGGGCTCACTGTGGTGTCTACTCACCACGATGTGGTACGGGCCTCCGCTGTTACCCTCCGCGTGGCATCGAGAGACCACTGCACTCGCTGATGCATGGCCAGGGGGTGTGCACCGATGACAGAGAGGTGGAGGAGAACTCAGGTGAGAACAAAGGGGGGTCAGTCTGTGAGTTAGCTAATATTAAATACAAAGTACAACACTTGAGTATTTACACTTCAGCAATCGCTGTCTATGTCCAGGATGTAGGAACTGTCAACCACAGTTCTGGGCTGGCATCCCTGCCTCCTCTGTGGACCCACAGCTGGGCACATCTTACCTGAGTGGGGCAGGGTCAGAGTCAGGGGATGTGAGTGTGTGACTATATGCTGCTTGTTTACCCTGTTCTTAGCTAAGTTCCCAACTAGTGCGTGCACACACCAGCTCCACACGCACAGCCTGATGGGCGAGCGCACACAGTCCCTCTGCTGTCCTGCTGCCACTTGCTGTGAAAGGGGCCCTGCTGTAACACACACAACGGGCTTGAGTTGAGAGCGCGATGGTGATAACCGGGTTGGGCACGGTGTGTGATCACATAGCCTGAAATGTATCTGTTTGGCATTTGTTTAAGTGAGACTAGAAAATGATTTTCCCAGCAGCCCTTGGGTGTCCAATTACCTCATCGTGCTAATGTCGAGATCCTGCAGGTAGATGTGTAGCGACGGTGGAATGCACATCGGGGGTACTCGGAATCTGTGGTCTGTGTGTGTTTGCGAGCCAATATGTGTGTGTTAGTAATGGGAGGAGGTAATAAAAGCTGGTGTATGACATGACTGTAATGGAGTGTGGCCAGTCTGAGGCTATTAGAGCTCTCTGCAATTAGTAATTCACTGGGTGCTCTTTTATTCCTCCTCCTGCTGCTACACATGTCAAACCGTTCTTTTACTGCAGATGTCTCTATTACACTCTCTGGACTGACTTCTTTCTCCTAACATTCTTTTGGCATACAGCAATATCTGTTTCCAATTTTGCATCGTGGAATGATGTCAAATACTGGACATCTTATCTCCATGTCCAGTTCCAGTTCACTGGACTGAAGCCTCTTGCTGCCGATGTTGATCGTCTCGACTGCTTGTGTTCCTCTGCTCTCAACAAAGGGAGTGGTGTCGATTTCCATTATGCCGTATGAGACAATTATAATATGTTGCAGACAAGGTGGGTCTTTCATTTCTTCCAGATTACGGACTGCGTAGTGTTCCTATACTGCTTGAGCGGACCCCTGGTAATGGCAGCAGGGTATCTGCTTGAGGCAGAACACCAAAGATTTGGATCATCCAACATAAAACTCCCAGGACACTCATCTCCAGTGCAGCATCTGTTTCCTCTGGCCCTCAGCATAGTCCACCCCCAGCACCCCCAACCCCCACCCCAAACCCTAACAAGCGCATCGCATCGCTCACCGCGTCCAGCTCCTTCAGGAGGATGAGCTCATCGGCACTCTTTCTGCCAGAGCTGAAATGAGAGCCTGCTGCTCTCTGTGCAGGGCCAGCATAGGTTAGGCCGGCACATAGCGTGACTAAATGGAATCAGAGAGAAGAGAAAAGCTGTTTAGAGCGTGATAAAAAATGGAGGGCTGTCTCAGTTCTTTTCGGCTCTGTCAATACTGTAGAAATATGCCTATTTGCAGTGCAGAGTCTTGCTTCAGTATACTGCAGGAAACTGTTGAGGAGTATTCCCTCTAAATATTATTTAGGCTCTCTGACGCTGCACCAGCTGCTGTGACGTGAAACAGGGTAATGACATACCATCCACGCGAGACAAAGCTGCAGCAAATGGGGATTTTTGCAAAGTTCATAAGTTGTTCTTGATGGTCTGTAATCTGATCGTTCAGTTCTGTTTATCCCCGCACTCCTTTTCACCCCTGGAGCCTGTCAAAACAAAGTGGGGAAGCTGTGCCCCTGTACATCTTGCTGTAAATCAATTCTTCTGGGCAGAAGCTCATATCCGCTGTATGTGAATAGTAAGTGTAAATCATGCCAGTGCACAGACAGTCACAGAGGCACAGGGGAGCAACTCCAGTCACAAGCAGGATATTTCCTTTGTGGAGCATTCACCATTCTTGTGCATTATTAAACAAGGGGGTGCATCTCCTGAATACATGTCTGACACTGCCCCACTCCTAGCAACAGTGAACATGCCAGATAAAAATAGAGGAGTTTTTTTTTTTTTTTAAATAACAAGATAACTCATAATGAAAAGGGTCTCAACAGCCCACTGAAGGTGGATTGAAGGTGTGCAGGTTACTAACTACAGCTTTGTAAATATGAATCAAGATAAAAAAGCTTTGTGCTGCCTCATAATATGAAGGACTGCATTTAGTTGCAAATGCAAACAAAAAAAAAAACAACAAAACAAATGTAAAGACGATGCAGTAAATCAGACTGGCAAGTCTACTGAAATCACTCTTCCATTCTTTTGTTGTAAAATATTGTGTTCACCTTAACCTTCTTCTGTTCATTTGTACTGGATTTCCATAGCAACAGTAGCATCTTATGTAAAGGACTGAGACAACCTTAGAGAGTCCTCATATCCCATTCGTACCAACTCTCCCTATCATGATACTTCGAATAAATCATCCGCATCTCATCCAACACTTCGACAGAGTTTCCCCCCGTTCTGATTCAAATGCACTCCTCCCCCTGGCAGTGGAAGGGTTAATATTCACAAACTGATACTCATGTCAGAGAGAAAGAGGAACAGCCGATGGTGCATGCAGAGGCAGGTGTGTCCACTGAAAGCATCCTGCTGACATACACTGGAGACTAGTGGAGTGGGAACTGTGACTGGTTAAAGATGATTAGATCTAGAAGTATTCTCTTGATGCAAAATGAAGATTAATGCGTTTCAGCAGATGTTCCCTGGTTGTGTGTTTGCTTACTTTGGGTTCTGCAGCACATTTATACAGCTGGGGCTCGTATGCAGGAGTAAATATGATCAGCTACTTGCTGTCGTTCATGGGACACGGACCTCCTTCGTGTGTTGGAGCTGAGAAATACACAAACATCCCAACATTGTCCTGGTTGGGACACATGCCTAAGGAACACAATGAATCCACAGGACAAGTGTTTCATACGGGCCTCTTTCAGCTTGGAGTTGATAACAAAAATAGGTGTGAAGAGACGTGGCTAGTTTTGTTCATTTAAGACTAAAATGTCCATTACGGTGGTGCTGTGGTTAGCGCTGTCGCCTCACAGTAAAAACATCCCTTGTTTCATTCCTGGCTGTGTGGCGTTTGCATGCTCTCCCCATGTCTACATGGGTTCTCACCGGGTACTGCGGTGGTGTGAATGTGAGTGTGAATGCCTTCACATGTTAGTTACGACTCCTCCAGGGCTTTCTCTGCCATCCTGGCTGTACCCAGCCATCCAGGGTGTACCCTGCCAATTAGCCTATTGGCAGCTGGGATCACTGCATGAACCTTGTAAGCAGGAGATAACGAACAAACAAACAAACAAAAACTAGGACAATGCTTATAAAGCATTGAAGCACAATTTGCCATAAACAAATACATCAGCAGCATATGATGGTTGTCAAGCACCACCCTAGCTGTCTATGACAGATGTTACTTCACAGAAAAACTGATGAGGTTAAAGGTGACTATCACACCTCATTTCTGCTTTTATTATTATAGGAATCGTAAAAACACAGATGATGACTAAAGTTGTTTTCATCTAGATGAAAAGTCCGATTGCTTCCAGAGAGCAAGCACAAATTCTTTTTTGCAAGAATGAACCCACAGAAGGCAAGTGAGTTCTTTAAGTTCACAAGACTGGGTTTATTTTCATCCCAAATATGTTTTGATTAAAAATGCTTCGTCAGGCTCAAGAATAACATTGATGATGATCCATCTGGAAGCAATTATGCTTTGATTTTAATTCATAGTGTGTTATATCTGGATTAATCAGAGCTGGTGATCCAGCATTGATTATGAAAAGAAAACTTGCCACCACAGATTAATTGGACATTTTACATTTAGCTCCTGTTTCTGCAAACCATTTTAAAGCATTTTACATACCTAAACATACGTTTATACTTGTGATATTAAAAGCAAGCACGTGCATTTGAAGCTATACATGTTCTAATGTCTAGTGAATCAACAGCACATCAAAGGCCAGTTAATTATCAATGCTGAGCTTGATTTCAAACTTTAAAGCATATTTCATGCATTCATGCATTAGTATTCTGACATCGCTGACAGGGAATAAGCCAGAGCAGCAAACAGCAGCACAGCAGCACTTTTCTTTCCTTTGGGATTCAATGTTGATTTGTCTTTCTGTCTCGTCTTTGACGAATGAAACTCATGAGAACTCCCATGTTTACATTGGCCCTCTTACAACACAGAGCTGCATTTATGAACAACAGTCTTACTGCACTAGAACTGAACTATGATTAACTGTGTTCATTTGAAGACAATTTTGAACTTTGGCAGAATCCTGTGTTGGCTGGAGGTTTTTTTGTTTTTTTTGTTGATAAAGACGGGATGACTTTTGCACTCACAGCCAGAAAACCTTTAAAAAGTCCAATCAAAGTGTGACAAAGTATTTAGAGGAAGTTCCCTTGTTACCGAAAGAGTAATCATTGAGAGACATTTGTCGTATTTGTATCTGCTACTACTACTTGTATCTATGTATTTGTTGTATCTACTGTCCCCATGGAAACTGAACTTATGCTATCTTTTGTTAAGGTTACTATTAATAGGCAATTGGTTCAAGCTAAACCTTAATCTTTGTTACAGTTTAAATCAATAGGTATATTAGCCTAGAGATATACCTTTCTAGTATATTACTAGAAAGCTGGGGTTTCCACTTCTATTAAAATAGAAAAAGTAACTACTTTAGCATGAACAGGGTCATACTTGCTGTTCTCTCTGCTTTCCTCTTTGAGGGAGCTCATCACCCAATGACAGCACAGAGTCTGTCATGATGTATTGTACCTGTAGTGAAGAAGATTCTGTGGACACTCCACTCCAGCACAAGCTTGTTTGGTTGTTTAAAGCAACGAACTGTAGCTATTATTCCTTTGTTTTTTGTTGCACTATGCAACATGGGTGACTCTTTATGACCAGAAATTAGTTTGGCTTTCACAGTGTGCCATGTTGTGCTGTCCAATAAATCATATTGTTATTATTATGGTGATGAGAGCATGTGCGATAGACAAGAGTCTTAATAGTGACAAATTCAGGGAAATAACCTCCAACCCTTACCTTGTGAATATTTGAAGTGTCAATAATTGAACAGCACCTATTCTTGTTCAATGTTTATTCAGAAAGATAATTGTTTGTTTATTCGGTGGGAATTGGCTATGAAGTGTTTTGGGTCTGCTATGGTAGTGTTCTTTCACTAACAAAGACTTATTGTCATGTGAATGTAGTAGCATATGCAGCATATTTTTCTTACATTGTTAAGTCATGGCAGAGGCAAGAAGTTACTTTACGTGACATTTGTCTCTCAGTCATTGTGACGCTCACAGCAAATAATTTCACTACAGTTTGAGAGTGTGTCAGTTATAGTCTGGCTTTTGCATCTTAATTGTTATTTTAATTTGTTAATTGAATTGATTGATATATTAAAATTGATTGATTGATATATTAAAATGCTTCCCTGGAATTTTTCAGCTTTTAATTACATGAAGACTGAACAATATTTGGAGTATACTGTACACTGAAACACTGAAATACCAACAGTATATAAAAAACTTTTGTTCCAATTCCACCTTGTTGATCTGTTGGTGCACGCTGCTGTAACACCTTACTTTCCCCGCAGTGATTAACAAAATGTTATTTCTTATTTTAAATATTGGGTGAAACCGAGCAAATAGAGAATTTGATTGCTTTCACAGCACTTGTTGAATATAACCTTTCTATGACCTGCACTCAGAGATGTCTTGCAATGACTTGTAGACAGCTGTTAAAAGTGTGAACACACTAAGGATACATTTGAGGACCAATGGGATCACTGGGACCACATTCTAAAGCAGTCTGAGACACACGCAGCGCAGCCACACTCTGGGCAACACTGACAAACCACCTACCAAACTGACATCCGCTCTGTGCAGGATAATGGTATTGTGTCTGAACTTTTTTTTTTTTCGAGCCCACATAGACACAGTGCACTTTAAATGATTTAGTATGAACGTGAAATAGCACCAGTCTGCTTGTTTTAATGCCGTCTTGTAATTTCTGCTCGAGGCCTCGGTTTTTATAAATAAAAGTCATGAATGTTGCCAAAAGGGATATTATTTATATGGGGTTGAAACAGTCCACTATTCCCATGCTTTCTATTCAACTAAATAATAATCATCATCAGCCCAATCATTAAACAAAACTAAAAACCAAAGTTCTTCAAAATGACTTAACATACCATAGCTCTGGATGAACACATGGAGCACAATTTACAGCTAAACAAACAAAAACATGCTGTTTATGGTAGTTTATATGAATATAGAGACGGAACGAGTGATCTGGTGACAAGTGAGATACATGTGGCTCAACTTTGTGATGATGATGGTACAGCATATGCAGATATTGTCCTCCCACAATAAAACAACTGATTAGTTGTTTTTGCAGCAGCGATGCATGACTCATTAATACATTAGGTTTCCTCTAGCGGCTGCATGAACTTTATCAATCTAGTCTTGTTTTCATATGTCATCACCTTTTTTTTGATTAGGTCTTGTTTTGGATAATTGTGCTGATTGTTTGCAAATCGTGCAGAACTCTAATCCTGAAAGAGGTCCGTGAAAGACGAAAGACCTAGCACACATATTTGTCTTCGCCATGCATTGAGATGACAAATACAAACATAAATTATCTAAAGGTGGATCAGTAGAAGGAATCAGCTCTGGGACTGATTTTAAAAACTGATCTGATCCATACCATATGAAACCACACAGAGAATGGTGACTTCCATCTTCAAAAACAGCAGTAGTAGCAAACAGGACATTGCCACCTCTGACCCACTTCTAAATCACATTGGCTTACCCTCTGAGAGAGCATGCAATCCAAAAAGTGTGAAAAGAGGTATAGAGGTGAAAGAGCAACTTGTGATAAAGGAAACAGCTGAACCCCTGTTAGCTGTTGAAGAAAGTGCTGATGAGCAAAGCAGAGAGACACTTCCCCTCAGACAAGCCAGGAAAGATGATGATTTCATACAAACCCAGTCCCTTTCCAACTCACTAGGCTCCCTGGAAAAGTTATCCCTGGAAAATGATCCATGATCAATGCACCGAATACAGCGCAGTCACGAAAACTATAATGCATGGCAAATCCTGCACTGCTCTTGATACTGTATGTGCTTTCAAACCTCATTGTCACTTTGCCAAAGGCAAAGGCATTAGACTGGATGCCTGGCGGTTAGCTTAGATATCAACCAGCTCAAATCTTGCTGAGTGATCACAGAGCACACAGCTTTTACAGTTTACAGAGCTTTTGATTTCAGCGCCAATCTTCATGCCACAGGTTATGAGCTAAAAACACAGCGCTGCCAAGTCTCACGCAGCACAGGTAAAAGATGTACACACACACACACCTTTTCACTCACCCAACCACACGTATGTACACAAGCACACACAAAGTTGTACCTTGTGGTGACTGTGCAAATGCCCTTCAACAATCTCCAGCTGGCATGGCATGAGGTTGTTGTGGAGGCATGGTGGGGCATTTCCTCAGGAAGCAGCCGGCTGCCTAGAGGGTCACAGCGCTGCAGCATTAGAGACAGGCATTGACCACAATGAACAGAGGGTGGCAGAACAAGGGTGGTATCATTTAAAACGCCACAGCATTTGTGGCAGCGCCGTGGCCTCTATTTCAGTGTTAAATGGTAAAAGATCCAAAACAGGAAGGACAGGTCATTTCCTGCAAGTGACATCTAATCAGTTGAATTGTAAATAGATAATGTTGCCCTTCTTATGCCAATGAAATGTTCTATTATGTTGTACTTGCAGGCATGACATACTGTTGATGTAACACCACACCTTTCCCTTTAGTAATGGAGCGGCAGGAGGAGATCATCCCTGAGCACCCGAATAACAGCAATATCCGGTGCAGTCCACAAGACAAGCGCTGCATACAGAGGACCTTGGCCCGACACCCTCCCAAATCCACAAACCAGAGAAGCATCATGGCGAGGGAGGAGACCAAGGCTGTACTGGTGAGAGAAAGCCTCTCTTATCAGTTCAACAACAAACCGAGGCAGTCTGCAACAAAGTGCAGGCCTCTGCTCCAGCAGGTGTTTGACATTAAAGGTTTATAGTTCTAAAGCCACAAGAGTAACAGTCAGGTTATAAATTGAACAAATTAGATAGTTACAGACCATAACATTTAACTGTGGTCTTGTCAAATAAAGCACAGGTGTGCATTGACATCAACCTGCAATTTGCCATTTTCACAGTGGCGCCACAACGTCCCCATTAATTAGGAACAGCCCAGATTCAGCACAAAAGTTGGAAATTAATCAGATACACCAATCCGTTAACCCACAGTGGGTTCGATTTAGCACAACATCATTTTTATTTCATATGTTTCTTTCCAGCCTGTGTAAGGAAGTGCAGTTGAAAGTCCAAATTGAGCAGGAATTCCTCAAGAATGACACATTCATTAGTCAGCTGGTGAATTAAATGCAGATGGTTTGTGATAGAATATTCTGCACATATTGCACCAACATTGCAAGGGTATTCCCATTTCTTGGCACAAGAAAATAACAGTATTGTTGATTATCGCTACTGTGCATCAAGAGCATTGAATACATTTTGTATGCATACATATCATTGCATAAAAAAATACATGTATTTGGCATACAACTGCTTTGAGGTCCCACAACTACCACCTCAGGCTATGAGCTGACAGCCACTTCACTACAAATAAGGAAAATACATGTTATTTGAAGTCCTACTACTGCCAACCTACAGTATATCAGCTGATCAATGCAACTCGGTGGTCAATGGATATGTATTGTTTATAATGGACCACTATGCCTATACGTTCTTCTTGTCTGCATCAGTGAACTGAACTGACTGAAGTGTACATACAGTTCTAAAAAATGCTCATTTTCCTCTTAGGCTCCCTGTCGTGCTGAGCTCCAGAGAGCACTGGACAGGTTGGCATCCAACAGCCGTACACATGATGATCTCTTCACCATCCCCATACCCAACTGTGACAAGAATGGAGACTTCCATGCTAAACAGGTGGGAAACATCAGCGATGCATTTGTTGCCATTTATTGAACTCACCAGTGTAACAATATTTGGCTGCATGTATTGGTGAACTGTGAATCTTGATTATTAATCTAGTGAAAATAAAAAAAAAATCTCACAGCAGCAGCTTTGAAACTGCATCAGCATTCATCCCAGAGCACAAAACATGTCGGGAGACCAATGAAATATTGCCTTTCTAGATCGAGATTAACGCAGACATGTCTCCAAACAGACGAGTATGCCAAGGCCCTGTTTTTCTAAGCTCACATGAAAACTGATTTACTTCCACGAATCAGGAGCCGAACTGTGTGTGCAGAGTGGTTTCCTCTTCACTTCAGCGCAGTGATGGATGCAATTAGCTCTTGGATATAGTTTCTCTTTTTGAACCTTTCCAAGATTTGGCAACTATGCAGATAAGGGTGGAAGAATGAAAGAACACAGATAAGATTGTTGTGTGTGCAATCAGCCCATGATAAAAGCAAAGCTCTGCAAAGGCACCAGTCATCAGGAAAGTTATGGTGATTGTGTAACATGGTTAAAGTAGCTCTGTCTGCATAGATTCACAGGCATCTGTTTACTGTTTAACGTAAACCACATTGTGATAAAACCTATTGGGAAGTAAAACTCAGGTCAGTGGGGGCAACTGAGAATCAATTTATGACAGGGTTGCTAGGAGGTTCTTCGGTGGTCTTGGAGGCCTGAGGAAACTGTAAATCACTGTAAAATCAAAATGTGCACTTTGTATTTCAGGAATGTAACATTTTTAATGCCAGATGGGTAGTTTTCCTTTGAGTTGGGAGCCATTCTGTCTTCAGTGGAGCTTGGTATTAATGTACAAACCCACTGCCCACTGGTACAAATGAGGCAATACTGTCATAAGATAATGGGATTTGAGTGAAGTAAAAATATTTGTATATAGAAGGACAATTCAACATGAGTATAAAGCGCTTGCTGTTTGAAAAGATATATTTTCAGTATATAGATTGTAATCTATATAAATCCAATCAAATTTTAGCTGAAATTGCAGAGTTGAACATATGCCACACTCAACATATACCATGACAAAGAATGTGTCCAATGTGAAAACTTCTGCAGTGTTTCAAATAATGAGGTGAATGTAAGTAAATAAGCTCCTACTGATCTGAGCACTTGTGTCCAGATGTCGTCACAGATGTCGTTAAATGGACATTTGCTCCAGGCACATTGTGTCCTCCAACTGCTCGGTTTCCGACTGCTCGGCACTGATAAGGACTAGTCTTCAAATTTTTGGAGTTTGATCAGCATGTATCAGACTCAGAGGGGCTGCGTTAAGGTCCATTAGAAGTATTTTCTTGAACCATAAATCAGGCAAAGCTACTCCAGTGACATCCCAGACTATAATGTAGAGCTGGAAATGATCATAGTGAATGATTATATTTCTGAGACAGCGAGCTTCTTTTATAAAGTAAATTTGTCTGGTGCCAAAATATTCTCAGAAACCCGGAGACAGGAGTCATTTGAACTCTTTATGAAGGACAAATCCAAGAGCTGCAAAACAATAACAAGCCATTTTAACAGGCCTGACATTGCCTCTTACGAGCCTGCGTGCCACAGAGCACTCAAGGATGTTAAGGAAAATGATAGTTAAGATAAGGAGACTGACCTCGTGCTTAGCTTTACAGAAACCTGTGGGTTTTGAGCCAAGTGCGTGCAGCACAATGCACTGTAAGCACATTACTGGCATATTATCCGGCCACCAGGAGAATGTAAGTCCAATTTTCACAGTTGATTTGGTTCTGCTCTATCCGTCTTTAACTACTGAGGAAAACATCTGTCTTTCTATAGCTGCTAGGAGCTGTGCTGCAAATCTGCATTCTGCTGCAACAGTTTAATGTCGGCACACACTTTTTGAAAGTGTTCTATTTTGTCCGCAGTGCCATCCTGCACGTGATGGCCAGCGGGGAAAGTGCTGGTGTGTGGATCAGAAGACAGGCATGAGGCTGCCTGGGCCCCTAGAGCTTCGAGGGGATCTGGACTGCCATCAGTTAATGACTGCTACTCTGAGGGATTGAGACGTGAGGCACGGAGGTTGGAGGACCAGCTGATTTCTACTGGTGCTTATTGGTAGATCTACATGTGGAAAGCCCCTGAAGCCCCTGAGGCCAACGGTACTTGTGCTTGTGCAACCAAAAAATGGAAATTAATTTTGCCGTTTTGTTTCTGTGAGTATCCAGTCTCTTTTGAGCACTTGTCATGTATTGTGTGATCTTTAAACACACGCGCTTTAAAGTGTCCGCAGATAACCATTGTGGTTGTGATGATTGTTAGAGTGATATGCTGTGTTTAACGTTAGTAAGTTTAACAAGTGACAAGAAAATAGTTCAATCCTAATGAAGCATCAACATAATCCACCAGTTTAAGTAGCTCTTACCTGACTGCCCTGCAGTATAACTCCAATCACATGGTAGGTAAGATAAACCAAACCATCAAAGTCTAGTTCAGCATAGGATGGACGCAATTTGAGAGTGCAAACCGACACCAAATCCTGGGTTGCATGGACCTGGCCCCTGGCTGAAACCCTGCAAAGAGCGCCATGAACCATCTGGGTAATTTTCATAATCCTACAAACACGCACAAACCACAACCTTAAAAAGACACAAACTGAAGGTGATACTGATGGAGGTCATAATAACGGATTGGAGAGGATTTGGAGTAGGAAATGAAACAGGGAGATGCAACACTCCTCTTTCGTGGAGTTACAAGATGATAAATCTTTTTGAACATAAAGGCAAAAATCAAAAGTGAGATGATTTTATTGTATATCAGAGCCTACAGTGTTGTAGCCCCCTACTTTTCCCCCCTCTTCTAAAGAGCTTTCTCTAGGATTGTGAACACTGGAAGCATAGCTGGGCTAAGATTCTGTATACTGATAGGACAGTCTTCTGTCTCCAGCTGGTGGTAAGATGCCAGTGTAAATTGTGCTTCAACATGCAGACTTTTCCAGATGACGTGGCAGAGCATTGGAGGTGCTATATACTGATTGTGCCAAACAGAGAACACAAATACAGCTTTTGGATTCAAACACAAATCTGGGATTATCCAGAAGTGATGCAATTAGCATCAGCAAGTATGTGTTCACCTAAAAGTGTGTCCATCTGTTGACATAAACACATCTGCAATGTGAAATTATCCCATGAACGTTACACAATAGTGTTGCACTATTTCTGCAAGTAATGGACTGAATGTTTCCTTGCAGTTTTAAGATTGCAGGCCTGATTGTTTAAATACACACATGAAGTGTAATAACCTTTAATGATTAAGCCTTATGCAGTATAGGAGCTCCTATCTTACATGAAAGGTGGAGGACTTTGCTGTAGCAGTAAAGATAGCCTGATAGTGCTGGGGAAGGCAGATTGTCCTCTATCATACTAATAATTATTACCTGTGCAAGCCACATATCTACTCATCCAATAATGTACCGTGTGTACAGAAAGCTGGTAAGTCTTTATTTTATCATGATTGTAGCGTTTGGGACAGATGAAGAGGTTTAAGGACCTGTCCCTTGGGAGAGTTTAGTTATTAATTGACAAAAGCTGAAATTCTGTTTTTGTTGGAAGAACGTCAGAGAAGAGGAATGACAGGAGATCAGGGAAAGGGAGTCATGGTGGTTTTAGCAAAGAACAGCCGGTTTTCCATCATATCACATATGTTGACCCAGAAGAAGAACAAAAAGGTAGATATTCAGAGCAACAATGTCACACAGTGTAAAGTTCTACAACACCTAAGGGCGAGAGTTGCACAAATAACTAAAAATGTGACACTGCACTTAACTGACTGATAAAAGAAAATTTTATTTGTATCAAACATTGATAGAAACGTTATTCTTGATATTCTTTGGTGTGTATCTTCAAGTGTTAAAACTTGTTGATCTCCCCTGGAAATGAATAAGAGATGGCTCACAAGGCCAAATTCTGTTTCAGATTCCCGTTTTGATCATCAGACTGATGGTTTCTCTTTTCCATCATCTCGCATCGACAGCACACCTGAGAAAACGCTGGTTAAAAGTGGGAAATTAAAGGTCCTGCATAGAACTGCACGCATGGAAATTTTGTCAAGCAGAAAGAAATGTGTGATTTTGTTTACTTTGGACAAAGCAAGAAGCAAAAAATAATAAATCACATAATTCCTGTTCACTCTTAGCTCTGCTGTGTACAGCATTTTAAGACAAAGGTGAAGGCTTTTTGCCTGTCCCTTACTTAGACTGATGTAAATGGCATTGCTTCATGGGCGAATACAAATTCCTGGCTAAAATGACGCAATATGAAGCTGAAAAAAACAAAAACAAATCAAATACTTCACAAAAATACACAAAAATGTAACTTATGGCCAGTAAACACAATCAGATCAGGGGATGCAGTATAACACAATGTAAAACTACTTCTTCTTGACCTATTTTGATACATGTTGAAAAGATTACAGTGGTGTATATATGCTTAAAGCGTAGAAAGTCTATTGCACTGCATTTATAGTGCTCCAAGTGTACTCAAAGCCGTCGACAATATTGAATCACACTCAGTGAGAATCACATTCATAGACACATTCAGACTACTCATCATCACATCCAGTCACTGTCACATTTACCCATTCACAGTCACAATCACATTCACACACGTATTCACGGCTACATTTACCCATTTACAGAGGTATTCACACTGATATTCACAGTATGCATTCACAGTCATGTTCATCATATACATTCACTCTGGCATACAGATGGTGCTGATCTTCCTGACAGGAGCGATCAAGAGTTTAGTTAGTTTTAGGTACCAAGCCAGCTGTTACTGCATGACATTCTGAGTTAGCTACACTCACTTTTTCACAGGAGATTATATTAGAGCAAACCAGGTCCAGACCAGAAAAGATTATAGTCTATCCAATTTGATTTACGTCTCACATTATTGCCTGCATGTCTCTCCATACATAATGCTAATTTATAAGACAAATCAATGGAGAGAAAAAACAAAATCTCCCCAAATTCACACACATATTATGCACATAAAGAAATAAAACAAAATGTGATGGGAGGTCAGGTCTGTCTGTGTTGGCCTAGTTTTTCTACTTTATACGGTGTCATCTTGCTTTCAACATCAGTCAGTCAATCTACTCACTGATCATCGGAATCTAATCTTTAAGAAGTGTGCGTTGTCGTTTCTTGACCTGTCTCACCTGTATCTAGTATTCTTTTTTTCATAAGCAGTTCACCAAAACACTGACAGAAAGACGAGATTAACAGAAAATCAGTGCTACAGCTTGGAAATGTAAAAAAAATAAATAAAAAAAAAATACACCAAATATTTGACAATATTTCCAAAGACTACTAGTGAAGTATTTCTACATATACACAGGAACCATTCAAGCACAATCATAGTTTACCAACAACTAACAAAGTGTTACTAAAACACATTCATCAAATTTCAGAGAGCTGGTGAATTGCTTTGATTTTGAAAAGGCCTTAGAACTACAAAGTGTATTTAAGCCATAGTACATTTCTTGGCTTTCATGGTTAACTTTGCTGTATTAAACTGTAACAGGCTGTTTCCACAGAACAGCATTTGGCATGTCATTGCATGGTATATTCATTATTTCTATTTAGATGGGCCCAGTATTGCACATGTTAATTCATTGGAATGGCTGTGACATTAAGCAATATGGGTCTATCGTTTATTTTTGGCTTTTTTTTAATCAATAATACCACCAGGCAATGACATGCCAAGAGTTTCTGCAAAAATGGTATATCTATCTGTTACATTACCTGTTAGTAGACTGTTCTTGTCTGTCGCTGATTAATCAATAACAGTCTGTTATTGAGTAGAAAACGTGAACTAATGCTTGTGTGTATAGACATGAACTGGGAGAGAATCTTATTCTCAACAGGACTGTTATTTTCACTGAGGTGATCAAAGAACTGATATAAAGAGTTTCAAACAATGATATTATTATGTTACAAATGTTCACCTGATATAAATGTACACATTGTAATACACTAATTAAAACCTTAGAAAATGCCATTTTGCTGTTGTCATCTGTAGTTTCAGTAGTGATCTGTGAACACCTTGTTGCTGCTGTTTTTGCTTTCATTCGAAAATGTTGTTACCATATTATTTGGACCCATAAATATATATTAGACAGTAACTTTATTAATCCTTTGCAAGGGTTTGCTCATGAAATTCTCAATAATTAATAATAATATTACATCATGTAATTATATTTTAACATTGTATCATTTCAATAGTAATTCTCAAAAACTATATTGATAATAATCCAGGATTTATCCAGGAATACATCTGATTATACATCATAATAATGTGACCTCAGCTAAAAATACCCCCATCATCCACCACCAGAGTAAACTTTCAACTCTGCTTAGTTCCAGTAGCTGAGTCTTTTTTGGGGAGCTCTAAAGGCTTAGGAACTAGGTCTGTATCTGCATTACAAGAACGGCTTCACGGGTTTTCCTCTGGTTGATTCAAAATGTCACCGGCCCTCTTCTGCCCCTGGGCATCCACAATTCCACAGCTGTGCCTGGGAGGCCCTTTGTGCATGTCTGTGTTCAGCTTGCACAGTAGCTTACAGGAGGCATGTGACCTCCACCCTACCTCCAGATGTACTCCATCACAGGTGTCCAGTGGTTCACAAGGTCTGGCCCATGCCATGTGTGGAATCCACTCCCCTTGTCCCTTCCATGGGAGTTCCCCACCAGTGCCTGGTAGATGAAAAGAACATGGGGCATCACATCTGGTAATCAGATCACAACATTGTCCACATGCATATTACACAGGATGGAGGTCAAGCAGAAGTAAAATAAGCTAGCAAGTGTGCATTGTACCAGAAGGAAACAGGGTCACAGTGAACACAAGCAATTAACAGATCTTAAAAAAAAAGTACGATTCAGGTTCAATGGACAGAGATGTAGGCTAAATTCTGCAGGCTTTGGATTGTTTATCTTAAGGGAACACACTATTACAACTACTGACCTGGGCATCTCTCCAACAATGTGAACAAGAATGCAAAGTATTTAGGTTCTAACAACAAGCAAGCGGTGAATAGAGCAACCTTTATTTTCTCAAAACCTTACAGCATGTGAACCATACATATTGCTACTTTACATGTGGTGACATAATAAATCATTGCAGCTTTATCACATTGTGAGATCATGTCAGTCCAGCATGGCTAATGGCACATCTGTAAACATGTCCATCATCTAGAGTAATTACAGCCACATTACATTAAATGGTGCAATCGATGAATGGAAAGAGTAACAATGTAGGTCAGATTTTGGTCTCTCTTTCCCTGCTCTCCTTCAAGTTAGAAATTTGTGAATACACACGACTGTGGAGGAAGATGTTTCCTCTGTCTTCATCCATTAATGAGAACCGTAGCTACAGGCGATGAGCACCGGTGTGTAGGCTGCTCAGCAGTAATGAGGAGGGGGGTGGTGGGGCAGTTCTGGAAGATTCTGCAGGAATCTTACGAGTGGACCCCATTTCATTTCTTTTATTGTGGGGACATCTGGGCTAGCCCGGTGGTTAGCTTTCCCTGTCATATCTCCAACGTTCACACCGTGGTGAGTTCGCTGGCCATCACATTTAGGGTAATTTTTTTCCTGCTTTTCATCATTAAAAAAGCTACGTGGATATGTACATCTTTAAATGTGTTTTGGTGTGACCTGCTCACATATAACTCAGCTAACGTGCTAGATGTTAGCCTGTTTTTGACGCTAGACCAGCTGATGAACGTAACGTTAATTTGAGCAGCCACGTTGGAACTGAATTCTATAGACATAACGTGACAAACACGTCCTCCCAGGCACATTTAATCTAAGCGGATCATATATCTTATGACCAATGCCTGTAGCAATCGACTTGATCTTTTAATCGAAGCATAGCGCTGGCTGACAGCTAGCAATAATGAAAGCTACTGCTAGCTTGCTAGCACAGCTGCAAGCCTGAGACGTAATTAATATTTAAGCGTGAAATGAACCGTTATAACGGATTGTATCAAACGTTAACCTGTTCTGGTGTTCACATATCGCCATCACCACCTCTTAACGCACTCTAAATGTTTAAAATATGACTCTTTTACTGACGTCCATCGTTTGGTTATCACGAAGCTATTTTAGCACCGTATTCCTGTCGTAGTGCTAGCCGCAGTAGACAATGCAAAAGCGTTAAATAACGTCAACGCTTCCATTGGGACTTCTGTGTGATGTCCTAGCTTCATATTAACCTGTTACTAAACAATATTATTCCTTACAATGTGTCTATTACAGAATTCATGACCGGGGAAGACTGATATCTCCTCTTCACTGCAAATATGTCGAGTAAGGACGTGGGAGTATTTACACGTATCTTGACGTACCAAGTATAAACCAGTAACTCAATAAATACTTCCATGGATGTAGGTCTGATGTCTCGTGGGTAGTTCATTTTAATGGATTGAGCATACATAAGTGGAAGTGTGACAGGTGGGGTTTTTGTTAAAGCTGAATGTGGACCTTTTGTCTTTCAACAGAGAGACCATCCTATGTCCCTCCTCCTCCTCCTGCCCCAACCAATGTAAGTAGTATTAATCAGATGTCCCCCACTGCGCTTAGACTTGCAGTGGTATAAATAGTCCATAGAAAGCAGGGGCTGTGGAATCCATGCCCCTTAGGACACAGGTGAAGGTGTTGGTGTATCGCTGCTACCATACATTTTATTTCCTTGTAGCACCAGCATGACTGCAAGTGTCGTTCTTTGTCATTTCTCCAGTTACTATCATTGGTTTCTTTGATTTTGTTTTGGGCTTTACACACTCTCGTCTTTTATGTCATTTCTCATTTTTCTCATTTGTTTCCATTAGCAAATGCCCAACACTACGGGGTTTGTGGGGTACAACCCTTACAGCCATCTGGCCTACAACAACTACAGACTGGGAGGGAGCCAAAGCAGCAACAGCCGGGTAACGGTATGATAATAACTCAGAACACGGTGACACAAATTGTCAGGCAGATCTATCAGGAAATATTCAAATCGGTAATGATGCACACAACAATGAGCTTAGATGTATATTTTGAAATAATGAGATGCCATAGAAAAACCTAAAAAGCTTCTTACTCATTCCATTCCTGAGACTGAATATGAAACATGTCATTTCAGACTAACCTCTCCTTCTTCCATCACACTGCAGACTGGCTAAGTCCATCTGTGTATATTCAAAAACCACCTGCCTGTAAAGTCTGCATTTCTGACAGCCATCTTAAGTAACCCATGCCATCAGTGTTGCCATGGAATTACGGACTGGCTGCTTGGCATGGCTCTGACTTGCTGAGCAGTAATTTGGTGCACTGCATGCAAGCTGTGCTTGGCTGACTGATAATGGTATTATGTCTCACAGTTTGCAAATCTCAGCTTAAGTGAGATTTTTTTTCGCTCTTTTTTTTCTCCACACTCAATACTATTCCATTGTACTCTATGGGGTGCAAATTGCATCTACCTCAAACTGATTAAATACAATGAATTTAAGTTTGTGAAAAAATATTTTATTCTTTTATTCCAAGTCTTGTTTTGATTATTTGAATTTGATTGTAAATTAAATATGCATGCCCTGACATGTTTGATGCTGAAAAGGTTGCCTGGTCACTCATTAACAATGAGACCTGAAGGTGACTCCTTCTTTCTTTGACAGAATTCCTCTGGAATAAACATCCCAAAGCCACCAAAACCCCCTGATAAGCCACTGATGCCATATATGAGATATAGTCGTAAGGTAAGTCCTTGGTGTGTAACTGCTGTTTTGCATTATGATGTACTCTTGCCATACAGAGATGCTTTGATTTGAATATATTCAATCAGCTCTGAGACGGTTGTATATGAAGGTAGGTGTAGCTAACTGAAGGACATTGCTTGGACAGTACACATCACATAGTGGGATATATCAACTTGGAGATGGCACTTAAAGCACACGGCCTCCTCTGGTTTGTGACCTCTCTGCAAAGAGATAACCGTTTATAGCCCCTCCAACCCAACCCAACCCCACACCTATGTCTGGTTCTCATCATCAGGTTTGGGATCAAGTAAAAGCCTCCAATCCTGATCTGAAGCTATGGGAAATTGGGAAGATAATCGGTGGCATGTGGAGGGACCTCACTGATGAGGAGAAACAGGATTATTTGAATGACTACGAAGCAGAGAAGGTTGGTTGTTTTACAAGGGGTGTTCATGGGTCTGTTCTTTTCATGGATGACATTAGATACTGTATGTCTCAACAGTTGTGGGTCCCTCCAGTCATCATTGCTTCCCTTCTGACAGTATTGACTAAAGGCGGATTTGCACTGGAAGTGTCTATGATGTGTAATGACTGTACTGCGGCTTGCCGCGTTTCAGCAGCAGCGCGAGAATGCCCAACGAGTACTGAGAGACAACAAGGTAGTGCTAGAGTCACAAGACGGTGTGAATAAACAACAACAAATAAGAGCCAGGCTTCATTTCCTGGTTGATGCGCTTCAGTTTTCATCAGCATTCGCCACTACACATTCATCCTCGATCTTTTGGATTCAACCATGGATAAGCAAGCCTCTAAATGTTTATATATTACTTCATTAACACTTCATAATGCTTCTCCACTTTTAGGATAAATCTTTCCTCGTCCATGACTTGCGTCCTGTCGTACCTGTGGCTCTCCAACACACATTGTGTTGTTGTGGTGTTTTATTTTGAAAATCTGCTTTTCGTATTTTGAAAACTGAACGGATTGGCTGTGTTGTATTGTGTGTAACTTCATCCCAGCTCCGGCCGGGCGCCGAAATAGAACAAATCCTATCTTTCGCGAGGCGGCTGTACCGGTTCCTCCAAAGACACTGCTGAAACGTGCCGTAGCACAGCCGGTGTGAACACTGATTGACTTGAATGGCCGCAAACACCAGCGGAGCCGCGGCACAGCCGTTATGCGCTGCAGACGCTTCTGGTGTAAATCCGCCTTAAAACTTTTTTCCATTACCTGTCCTAGTTGATAGAAACAAGGGATCCACATATTGTGCCTGCTTGCCTTCTCTGTTTCCTTTCCATACCTGTCGTTTCCACCGTAGATTGAGTATAATGAGAGCTTGAAGGCCTACCACAACTCGCCAGCCTACCTGGCCTACGTCAATGCAAAAAGCCGTGCTGAGGCAGCTCTGGAAGAGGAGAGCCGCCAGAGGCAGTCCAGACTTGACAAGGGCGAGCCTTACATGAGTATTCAGCCAGCAGATGATCCGGATGGTAAGGCCAGCCAGCTGAAATCTTCATGTTTGAAGGTTCAGATCAGTGTCATAGGGCTGGTTACTGAGACAAAGACACAGTTATTATATTCCTGTCTGACACAGCCAAAACCAGACACTCTTTTTGTTCATTTACTTTTGCCCTTTAAGCCATAAAAGGAAACACAGTTTGTCTTTGTCTACACAACTCGTTCCATTTTGTAGGTGTTTGTGTCAGTCTGACATGAACACAGAAGTAACATTCTTTTCTCTTTTGTTATGAAGACTGACACCCACGCACATACACTTTGGTAACATTAGCTAAAAGAACAAGTTTGAACTACACCCACTTCAAGGAAATGATGCTCGCCTGGGGTTTGGCTGAGTTACATCAGAAGGTAATTTCGAGGAGGAAAATTACAGATAAACCATTTGTTAAACACCCAAGACCATGAAAATCGGTTATGTTTTCAGCAGGGTGCATGCATGTTGACACCAAAAGATTTCTCTCTTGGGGTGTCTTCACATTCAGTTTGCTGTTCTTCTCTGAACCCCCTCATAATTACTTAAAAATTAAGTGTATATGTTGTAATTTCATTTGTTTCAATTGAAACAGTTTGATGTTAGTTTGTTTTTTCCGGATACTCTTCTTCTGTGACATGTGAAAACTGATGCACCTATATATATATAAAAATTCTGCAAGCTCCAACACTATAATTCCAGTCAAAGCTGCTTCTGTTTACAAACAAAAAGATTGTAGTTATATATTCCGCATTTCATTCTTTATCAAATACAACAAAAAGCCCGATTTAGTCCATCTGGAATTAATTTTCCAACACCACAGAGTGTGGAAAAAGTAAGTAGGGATGATTATTGTCTTAAGGCAGTGTGGATATCTGTATTTGGTTTTGACCTTTTGACCAGCATCCTGTGTTTAAATGTTGAGACATTATAAAGTTGAGACGAATAGGAACATTTGCAGGCAAGTGAAAATTGGACTACATCTTCAAATTTGGTCCCCATTCACCCCAAAATATATGTTCAGCTTTGTCTGATTACATATTGGCATATATTTACCTCTGTGTAAATATTGACTTGGATGATGTACAATATTCACATGATTTAGTTTTGTGCAAGTTGTGTTTTGGTTTGCTGAAGCTTCTCGTGCAAAGACCATATTACACAACTTTGATGTATTCAAATAAATAATCCCAACCAGTTGTAAAGACTCAAATATTTTTGTTTGTGTCCTCAGATTACGACGATGGTTTTTCCATAAAACATTCAGCTGCTGCTCGTTTCCAGCGCAACCACCGACTGATCAGTGAGATCCTCAGTGAGAGTGTAGTCCCAGATGTGCGGTCAGTTGTTACCACTGCACGCATGCAGGTCCTCAAACGCCAGGTCCAATCCTTGATGGTACACCAGGTATGACAAATCTGTGGTCATGCTAAGTTTATGTTTTTGTGGTGTACATCACAGAGGGCTTTGTGTTTTATGGATTCATGTGGAGCCTGTGTGTCTCGTGTCACAGAGAAAGTTGGAAGCAGAGTTGCTTCAGATCGAAGACCGCCACCAGGACAAGAAAAGAAAGTTCATTGAAGCCACAGAGTCGTTCACAAATGAGCTCAAACGAGTATGAAATGTTTTACATAAAACTTCACTCGTCACTTGGTCGGAACTCTCACGCAAACTTCATTTTGCATGTTAGACTGTACAGTATTCAGTTCTGGTTATGTGCCAGCCTACATTTGCCTTACAACCACCAGCTGCTGCTAACTCCATCCATATGCTCTGGCAATCACCTAGTTGTCATCGGTTTGTTGCTCTCATAACAACCAAAATGAGATGCAGCGCTGCACTGTAGATGCAGTGTGAAATCTTCACAACAGGTGGCGCCATTTATTCTTACAACAAACATTCCCTTACCTGATTGTTGTAGTTCATAAAAGAACTTTGTGTACACTACGTATGAATGTGTACGTGTAATTTGTGCATACAGCATCTTGTAAAATGCTTCTTTACAAAACGCCTTCACTGCTTTTCAGCTGTGCTGTATGAAGGTGGAAGTGGACATGGAGAAGATCTCTGCAGATATTTCTGCTGCAGAAGAGGCAGCCCGCAAACGCATTGCAGAACGGGAGAAGGATATCGGAGAGCGAGGTGCAAGAGAGGCACCCGCGTGTGTCTTAGCCGAGGAAGAAAAACATGTCTGCGCAACACATGGCAACAAGTCCCAGCAAAACTCCCTTAGTGACAGTAACCACAAGGAAGGCGAGGAGGCTGACTCCAACCCCACAGATACGTCAGGTGAGACATACCATTGTCATCATTGACTAATGTCTGGCTCGCTCAATCAACCTCTTCTTCCACCACTTTGCAAATTTTGAATGTATTTTCACTTGGTTTCACTATTGCAGGGAAGCAGAAGGCCTCCGAAGAGCTGGAGGCTCACGCAGGAAGCGAGGAGGGGGCATCAGAGGACAAGGAAAGTGTTCCAGAGGGAGCCATGGAGGAGGGAACCAGTGACAGCAACACCGGCTCAGAGACCACCTCTGCTCAAACGGAAGATGCCCCAATGAGTGAACCGTCAGAGGGGCCCAGCAGGGTGAAAATGACCCACTGAGTCACACTGTCTCTGAAATATACGAGGTCCTTGTCTCTGCTCGCGCCCGATGTCACACTTTGATAACATGTCACACAGAATCGTCTCAGTTCGACGCATGAGTGAACAGTTAAAGGCTGATTATGCCTTTGGTAAAGAAGATGTTAATGAAAACAAGAAAGATGTAAAGCACTTGAAGCCGACAACGCAATTGTCCTTTCTAAAATCAGTGGCTGTTAAGTGTCACAAAGCCTGTGTGAAAGCACCATAAGCCTCATTGCCATTTGACAGACACGTCGCAGGCTTACTTCAGCACATATCGATACATATCTCGCACTATATCTGGATTATCCCAGGTTATCGCAAATGAAGACTGGCTGTGTAAGAAAAAAGCTGTCGTGAAGCAAACATCGTTCAGTGTTATATTTAACTTTGTATTGCAGTGCCATTGTTGCTTTTTGTGTTATTTTTGCATGTTGCAGTTAAACTTAAGTTGGTATACTTGTGAAGAGTGGAACTTGGTGACGTTTTCCTTGATAGGAGAATATTTGTTTACTATCTGTATCAGTATTACAGTGACCGTATTGTCTCAGGAGTTTTTAGTCTCTAGAAGTAGTTAATTTTGTTATTTATTATCAGTATTTTTACTATACCTGTGTACTGGTTGTCCTGGGGCCAAGCCCAGTTCATCCATGTGTAGATCACATGATCATCAGTGCTGCACTATGCTCAAATAACAGTGTTCTCAAGTTTGCTAGCTGTCAATCAAATTCAAAGCAGTATGCTTAGAACATGTCTGTTAGGATCAGTATTTCAATTTTCAGCAGAAGAATTCAAAATGTGCTCTCAGTTGTGCACACATTGACTCGAGGTTTGCTTAGATATGGATCTTCATGTTGTTACAACGCTTGAACGGTCATAAACATACAGTCTTAAAGTCTTAAAAGGAATTTTCCTTTTGCATATTTATACCAATAAACTTTTTTACTCAGAAGTTCATTTGAATTGTCATTAATTCTTTGTAAGGTGGAAACTGCACATAAACCACCTTTATTTGTACATGCAAATACTCAAGCATTGCAGCAGTCACTGAGCTTGCACATACCACTTTTTTACAGTTGAGGGAAGTGGGTAAGACAAGGGAATTGTTCTGATTTCCTGTTTTCAGTACTGCACTACCAAGACCTCTAAAGTTATGAAAAAAAAAAAATCAATATTAATGCAGAAAGAATGACGTAAAACACAAAAAATGTGTGATGTGATTGATGGTTTCACTCATGATGTTATCGACGTTTAGTGCGACTGTAAAAGTTATGCCTTGCACTGCAACTTTCCTCTACTTTGCGGTTAACGTGCATCAAGTGAAAGCAAGGAACCACAACCACAGAGACGCAGGTGTGTGTGATAGCTTTTGACAGTCAAAGGGGTTGACTTGCAAGCATGCCATGCTGTCCAGCTGTCCATTTGTGACATGCATCATTCAGCCATGTCACCAAACTGAAACGTAGTAACTATATAAAGAAGCATTTGCTCTTCTACCAGTTTCCTTCACCTGACTTTAAACAATCACAGTGTATGTTGACAAGTTTTCTTATAAAGTAATAAAGTTAGTTACAACAACATGCAATGGTTCATGATTTCATCCCAAAAGTCAATGCAGTCCACTGATTCTTGAAGAAGTCCTCAATATCATCCGAATATCAATCGAATACACACTCTGTTGTGGTACTTTGGAAGATGTTCTCACATGATGTTTGGTTTGAGAGGAAGACTAAGTGTTTTTTCCACTCCAAAAGAGGAAACCACTGTATGATCAGCACAGTCTCCTTGTGTTTAGTAGTGTTACCTGCAGCTCCGAGGTCTCATGGCTTTCATCACTGGTGAGTGTCTTATGATTTCAAAGGATGTTGTTTATGCCTTCAAAAGACCATTTGCAGATAATAGAATGAAAAATGAATCAGAATGTGAATGGAACTTTCAGTGTATAACCAGGGACGGTCATTGTGTGTTCCAGTGAATAACTGGATAAATGTTATTACTACTAAATGTTTAGTGTATTGTACTGTTCCTACAAGAAATCAGCACAATCAACCCTAACATGGAAAACTAACAGCTGCTTAGAAACGTACAAGCCAACATACAGTATATACACAAGAATATATCAGTGTGTACAGTGTGTGAGGATATACTGTCATAAATGTCAGTTCAGTCACTGTCACTGCTGAATAGTCCTTTCTCACTGGTGACAACGACAGATACATCAATACAGATTTCAGCATCATTCTGTTGATTAGGAGAACAGCTTTTGAGGCTTTTTATTTAAGGATACATTATTTTTGAAGTTAATAATGTCACCGTCACATGACATGTTATGACGCGATGTGCTAATGAATGACGTTTGATGAGCATTTTAACCTTTAACCTTTTAATCTATTACTGCCCCCCTGTTGGTTTGAAGTGTAAAATATATGAACATGTAAATAGTGTAAATAGTGTAAAATATGTAAGTAAAATATATAAGTGACATAAAGTGACAAAATGAAAAACAGTGAGACAAAATGAGATAAATCACAATTCTATTTATTGTAGTTTATATCAGACTTTTTCCGTTCCCCTGACTTTATTGACGCTCAATGCTAGATTACTTGAATTAATCTTTACTGTATTATTCTCTTGCATCGTATAAACCTCTGTTCTTATGAAGAAGATCATGTTGTGATTGGTTTTCTTTCAGATTTTTACAGTGTTTTGCCATCCATCATGATTTGGCCCATGATTTTTACGGTAAGAAAGATTAAAGATAATGGAATACTTGTTTATATCAGCTACGCTTGCATATTAACCACAGTATTCTCCTCACAAACACAACATCCTCTGAGGAAGTAGTGCTGAAGCCACAGTGGCAATCTGATCAACATACTGTATTTACAAGGTTTTTTATTCACCTATCATTTCAGCTTTCCTTGGGCAAAGAAGAAGAAGAGAACATCACCTCCACGCAGGACATAGATTACAGCTCCTTCACCTTCGATTACAGCGATGTTCCTGTGTTGTGCAACAAAGAATCCAACCGCCAGTTTCGCCTCTGGTGGATGTCCACTTTCTTCTCCTTGATCTGTTTCCTGGGACTGGTGGGGAACCTACTGGTCATCATCACCTACTTCTCCTTCAACCGTCTCAAGACCATGACCGATGTTTTCCTCCTAAACCTTTCATTTGCTGACCTTCTCTTTGCTTTGTCCCTCCCTTTCTGGGCCGCCACCTCCATGGCCGAATGGGTGCTGGGCCTGTTTGTGTGCAAGACCATCTACACCGTTTACAAGGTGACCTCCTACAGCAGCATGCTCCTTCTCTCTTTCATCAGCGTGGACCGGTACTTTGCCATAGCCAAGGCTGTCTCTGCTCACCGCTACCGCTCCCGGGCAGTGATTTTAAGCAAGGTCTCATCGATTGTCGTCTGGGTGATGGCACTTATTTTCTCCATACCAGAGATGACGTACACAACGATCAATAATAAAACCTGTACCCCTTATTCCAGTTCTTCTGACCCACTCCACATTGGTATCCAGACGAGTCAGCTTGTTGTGGCTTTTGCACTTCCACTTCTTGTTATGTGCATCTGTTACAGCAGCATAATCAGGACTCTTCGGCAGGCTCGAAACTTTGAGCGGAATAAGGCCATCAAGGTGATTCTGGCTGTGGTAGCTGTCTTCGTGGTCTGTCAAGTGCCCTATAACATTGTTCTCTTTTGGACCACAGTCGTCATAGCTAATGGAGGAACCCAAAACTGCACATATGAGAACAATCTACTCTACGCCACCGATATCACCCAGTGTGTGGCCTTCTTGAGATGCTGCCTGAATCCCTTCGTCTATGCCTTTATCGGTGTGAAGTTTCGCCATGACCTCCTAAAGCTTCTGAAGGACCTGGGCTGTGTGAGCCAAGAACGGTTCTGCAAGTATATGTTGGGCGTAAGGAGGGGCTCAGCAGCCACCGAGACTGACACCACCACCACATTCTCACCATAAAAGTTCACGGCTGGTGACAACTGCAAAGGACAGAGGACTGTTGGACAACAATAGCGGAAAACATCTTTTTTTCCTGCAAACTGCCCATTTAAAAAAAATCGGAATTCTATTTGTTTGCTTGTTCATGCTGCGTGTATCATAGCATCAAAGGTCAAATAAAGACATTGCTTTTGTGACCTGGCATGGGAGTATTAGTATTTTGGGGTTTATCAAATATATTGTATATCTACAGCTGCTTGCTCACAAGCATTTGTGCTATAACTCATTAAATCTCTCTCCCTGTCTCTCTGTTTCCTCGCCTCCACTGAGAGCTGTTCATGTGAACGATGGATTTCCTTTGGAACAGTCAGTTTTGCTGAGCGTCATGAGATAACTGTTGTTGTGAATCGGCACGAAAGTTGACTAAATAGAAACAAACCAGAGCGTGTATATACAGAATTAACAGACTTAACATACAATACAAGAGTGAAACATATATAAACATTCATCCTCAAAGAAGAACCCAACCTTTACTCTTAAGAAAATAAGGATGTACAAATGGTCAGTAGCCTTTAAAACATCAGTCAAGTGCTGAAAGGCAGGAAATATCACTCAAAGGAACTTGATAAAACTCCACAAGACAGAAACAGAATGACAAAGAAGGATTTCGACTCATTCTCACATGCTCAGACATGACAAGATGTCTACAACACCAGTTGTTAGCATGTTAGTATGGCTTCAAAGATCAGAGCACTGGCAAGACTCATTTTTTTTAAAGGAAGGTTTTGTGGAAATATAAGGGTATAAGTTAGGGTATAACGTTTTTTTTTAGTTAAATTTAAATTAAAAATGCGGAATCATCTGGAAGACAAGAATGCATACTGTATATGTATGTAGGAACTATCTCAGTGTCAGTGTGTACTGTAGTCTAATGTCTTTGGATTTTTTTTTCTTTTGCCATAGCTCTGAGTACATATCTGATTCCTTGTTTTAAACAAACACCCCTCCAGCCATGAATTCTGCACAGTGACATCACCAGTCATCACTGTAGGGATTGGTTAATCTTTACTGCTAAGAGGCTCCTTGAAAAAGGGTTGGGATGTCTAATAAAACACCCAACACTTACTTCTGGAAGCATTACAGCATTACACTCCTGCTCAACTCCTCACCAGACAAAAATAAGGTAAGATTCAAATATACGTTCACTTATAATAATAATCAGTTAATAATTACTTTTAAGTTTATTCTAACTTAAACAGAAATGAGATCGTAATCTCCATGAGGAAAGATTTGAGAGACATGCTGATTTATTTCAATAGTCATTTTGGAGGCTGTAATTTATGGTGCTGCTAAACTAAACAGCATTTGTCAATCAGATGACTTCATACAAACAAGAGTGTATGACATGTGTATGGTCGAGGTAGAAGGCGGTCCACATGTAGCTTTAGATCTGCCAGAGGTTTCTGAAACTGTAAAACGAAGTTTTACCTCATATTCATCGCTCCTTGTGCAAATGATAATAAAACCTGGCTGGACTTGACAGGACATAAATGATCTGTGAATACACACTGATCAACAGATATAAGAAAATTATTCATCGTGCATTTTAGTTTCAATTCAATTATAACTGCTTGGTTGTAATTTTTTTTTATTGTTGTATTATTCAAAGGAAGATGGCATACCCATGTGTGTGTATGATACCCATGGGTATCATACACACACATATCTTCAGAGCACTTCTCAAGACCTGAAAACATTCAGAATAATGTGACTTTTCCACAGGGATTGTTGTCGGTTGGATACTTTCTAATGTTCCGTACTCATCCTAAAAGTTCTACGCTGTTGTAGGAAAACACTAGTGTAGCCATGGTAACCGCCATTCACCAGGGTGAGTCACTGGGCACCACGCCTGGTCTGCAACATGGACACTCAGTATGAGCTGATCATTACACAGCTCTTCTGATATGATAGATTTATTCAGGCTGTCATCAGCTGGGACGGACACATCTCAAAAGGTACAAGGCTTGTTCTTAGAAACATGTTTTGGGGGGGGGGTTTATTAACCTTTTTAACTGATTTAGTGGTAATGTTTTATAACAGAAATGATTTCTGTGAACATTTCTAGATCTGTCCATGTTGAATGCTGAATGGTTTTGCAATATGAACAGAAACACTGTCAAACAAAAGGCAAGGTCCTTTTTTTTATCTCTGAATATGAGTAGCTGGGAAAAATGACGAGAACAAAGGATGTCTCTTCTTCCAGTAAAGGCATGTAACTGATCTCTCTCCATTGTGTTCTGCTTGTCCCAGAAGGTTGCAAGGTCTTCTGCTCCTAACATGATGCCTACAGTAAAAGGCATGTCCCACACCATACCCAATCATGTCCTGCAAGTGGGTCAGACCATCCGCCTGGACTCAGCACAGGAGACATGCAATAAGCATCCCGGTTTGACAGAACCCAGTGGTTACCATGGAGACCCTGATCTTGACATTTCCCTGGATAACCTCAACCAGCTCATCCTACAACTGGATCCAATGTTCGAGCCCATTCAGGTCAACAATAGTCCTCCATGCATCAGCCCGCCGACAGGTACGGCAGAGTTTCCAACACCGCTTCCAATGAACATGATTACTTGTCATTTTTTCAATCATCAACAAAGGACAGGCTGCTCAGAGTTGGCTAAAACGTTCTCAGACGGAACTGATAGTTCAGCCCATAGCTTTGGAAATGTACTACCAATGTTTTGTTTTGTTTTTTGTTTCTTTCAGTCAGAGTAATTGCACCACCTCAACTGTTCTGGGATGTCTGCCCAATGTACACACCACACCCTGCACATCTAATGTCTCTGAAACAGAGCGCTTCAGATGTCTCGTACAACGGTGGTGCAGCAGCTTCTACAGCCCGGATCAAAAAGCCTCAGCAACGAAGCATACGAGCAGATTTCCTGCAGCACATTCATTCTAGAACATTTGTCAGTTGATATCTTTCCCGGTCCTGTGGCCTATTTGAAGCAAATCAACCGACAGTTATTTGGGGTTGAATTAACTTTATTCTGGACACAAAGGCGGTCCATGTAACAAAAAAAGACAGACAAAGGTGACAAATACATACAAATAAACTAAAACACCAAACGATCCAGGGAGTGAACCTGACCACATTCATTGACGGGTTCACTGGTGTTGTAATTATTGTATATTATGATTTAATTAGTCTACACACCAACACTAACACATGTTGAGTATGTGCTGCTCCATCTCGGCACTCTAAGCAGCATCATTATATGCCACATTGAATTCAATTCAATTAGACATTGACGTGCAAAAAACATTGAGACATGTGGTCTTCACAGACAGTATTGTCTCCGGTGTTTCCCCCAGGTCTTCCCCTTGGGGGAGGCTGGCGCAGAGTCATAAAGTGGGAATTTACTTTGTGACGGTAGATGTCTGTGTCTGTGTGCTGGTTGCGCAGATGCCACGTCACAGCAGAGTTTTGTGTGCGCCGCTCTCAGTGTCGGAAACTCAGAGCACACACTTTTATCTAATAGCAATTAATCATGATCCATGTATAATCCTACTTGTCATCAGACAGTTAAAATACAACTCCGATTTTCAGACAACTTGTCTTCACGGCTTCTGACAATTATACTCATCACAGTCATCACTGCACTGAATTTCATGTCAGTCTGAACCGTACTGAGAGCAAACCCTCAGTGTTGAAAGTCAGTGCTATAAGGACACAAAATCACCAGATAATCTGCATTCGGTGTGGTTAATGATGGTATTCCCAATCAAACATCTTATATCTAAGAGGTTAGAAAAGTGAGAGATTATATTCATGTGTCAATAAACCTTCTTGGTTGTTGCAAAACAACACTACTGTGACAGACGGTTGTTGTATTAGAAAGTATTATATAACATCCTGTCAGCACTCACTCAGTGAGCATGAACAAGCTGGGACTCCTGGCTGGTTTAATTGCAACAATACAAAATGCACAGTTCCAAACATTTGGGAATGGCCTGATGTGGGCAAGCAGGTACCTGCATGAGAAGTCACAGGGTGGATCAGCTGGGTGTTTACTTTTCATAGCCAAGCCCTTTTTTTTTTTCAAACTAAAGCATTCCATGTTTTCCTCTCCATTTGCAGACGATTCAGCTGAATCAGATGATTCTCACTGCGTCTTGGTTCCTCGAGGATGTCCTCCCTGCTCCACGCCCTCTGCAGTTCCGTCTCTGTCGCCCAGTATCCCCATACCCACTCTGAGCTGCAGTCCTCATGGCATGCTGGTCTTCTCCAGCTCTCCGTCATCCTCGCTGCCTCCGCTGCCATGTGGAAGCGCCCCGAGACGAAACGCGTCTCCAAAGCATGATGTATCTGGCTCCCAAGGATCCCTGCGCTTGTCCCTCTCCAACAGAAACAGTGTCATCTCACTCCTCTCCAGCTCTACTTGCTCAGATACCAGTTACATTCTTGGCAGGTAGAATGACAACACCGGTCATTGAGCTAAACACACCTCTTCGTACATTTGCTGCAAAAGCTTCAATATTCAAATTATAGCAGCTTTTTAGTTTCTTCTGTAGTATAGATATAGGAAATATAAGATATCGATCAGTGCATTTCACATATCCTCCTTTCCCCTGCATAGCAACCTGTCCCTGGCCAGTGAAGATGCAGAGTCTCCAGATTCTATCCTAATTCGCACATCTGGATCCTTGACTGACATCTCTGGGTCTAGGAACTCAGACACCCAGCACAGTCCAGACAAGCCGCCACTGACAAAGCAGCAACATTTACAGGAACACCACAACGGAACACAGAGCGGTCCAGCTTCACTCTCTGGATCCTGGAGCGATATCCCAGTGCTGCTGGTCAATGGGGCACCACAGCTGGACCTGGATTCAGGATTGGACCTCACACAGAAGCCATCCTCTCCTCACAGTGAGTCTCAGCCGTCACTGTTCTGCTGCCTGTTATTATATTTTTAAGATATTTTACCGATTGTCCTTCTTCTCTTAGGTTTTCAAGGCCGTTTTAATGGTAGTCAGCCCTCTATGAAATTTGTCATGGACCTTTCAAAATTTTGGTTCCGTCCACACATCAGCAGAGCAGAAGGTGAGGATCTTACAATAGCTGAAGCTATAAAGTCCAGATTTCTCTTTCTTTCTTTACTGTAAATCAGTAGTATTGTTGATGTTGGGCTGTTCCACCAAGCCCAACAAGCACATATTTGTTTCTGAGCATGTTGTTGATGTTTCTCTCACTGTAGCTGAAGCCCTGGTAAAGGATAAAGAGCCCGGGACATTTGTGGTGAGAGACAGCACCTCCTACAGAGGCTGTTTTGGTCTGGCTATGAAAGTCGACCAGAGTCCCTCCAACGTTTGTGCGATGGCCTACCCAGGTAAACGCCCAGTGCCTTTACTTCAGACACACGAAAGAAAACGTCACATTTAGATTCACTGTCACGCTCAAACACACTGCAGCATAGAGCATCTGCCATCGTCCGTTTATAGCAGAGACATAACGTGGGAATCACTCACCCAGCTCTGTGTCGTACCTGTCGTCAACAACGATTAACACAGAGACTTTACACGTCAATATCATGCCTACATCTTCTTCATCCCTTCCATAAAAACAGGAGAGAGCCGCTCCGACGTTGTCCGCCACTTCCTTATTGAGTCATCAGCAAAGGGCGTACGTGTTAAAGGCTCCTCTCAAGAACCATACTTTGGTGAGTAAAAGTCAACAACATGCGTCGTTACAAATCACTAAGTGGTCTGTCTCATTTGGGCCAGTCATCCTGGTCTTTACCGACGTCTAGCACACCCATGTCTGACCTCTCAATGGTGTTGGATCATCTCTGACCACATTAGTTCATTCAAAGTGTGGGTGGGACTGTGACTGCACCCACAGACGTTATCAACACTCAGCTGTGGGTGAGAGGAGACAGACACATGCTGCTTTTATGTCAAATTACTGAACATTAGTAACACAACTACCCACGAGTCAGTTTAGAGCTAAAGAAGCTTCTTGCAACATCTGCAAGCTGAGTGTGAAGTCCAGCCACAATGATGATTTATTTGTCATTTTAACACCGAGGTTTTTATTATTGCAGGAAGTCTTTCCGCCCTGGTCTATCAGCACACCATTTCTGCCTATGCTTTACCCTGCAGGTTACTGCTCCACTCCCAAGGTACGTGTTTATTATTGCATTTATTACACTCTGTGACTGTGTGTGTCAGATGATGAAATTTGTCCACACAGAACTGTTCACAGGAGAAGAAAAGACGAATGACAAGACATCATCACCAGACAAGAGTACAGCAGGTAAGACGGTGTTAACAACTGTTAACAAAAAGAGAAGCACCAGTGAAAATAATGTTAAAATACCAAATGAACCAGATTACTTAAATCAGGAACATTTGCCAAATTAACAATACAGAAACTAGGATGAACACACACACACACACACACACACACACCTCACAGAGGCAGTAAATATCAGGCTGCCTGTTCTTATACCTGTTGGATTGTGGAGATACACATAATGGAATGGAGCCAGTGCTGGTCTGTGCCCTTTCTAAGAATCTTTCATTCCTGCCCATATTATGTTTTGTTATTTCACTGTTATTACTGCTGGACTATACTACGACCCACAAGAGTTTTTTTTAATTTAGCATTTCTGAGGTAGGAGATATGACACTGGTATTATTTGTCTCAATGCATTGTGACTGATACCAGTGAAGTACTGAAACATGAATTATTCACAAGCCCATGACAGACCCAAATCATATTTATAGCACAGTATAGTTTGGTGGAGCTTCTAGTCCTTCTAATTATGATGTGTCTCTCTACTGCAGCTTCTTCCAATTTCATTTACCTGAATGCGGTCCCCACTGAGATGCTGACAGGGCCCTGTGCAGTGCAGAGGGCCGTTTCCTCAACACTTGAGAAGGCCCCTGGTTCCTTTACACCGACTATAGTAAACCTGAAGGTGTCTGCGAAGGGTGTCACACTGACGGATATCAACAGGAAGTAAGAAAAACAACCTGCAGCTAAGATTTGACAGTTGTTATCAATGTGCACATGCCATATTAGTTCTGACAGCCACAATTTCTGTCTGCTCAGGTTGTTTTTCAGACGTCATTACCCCGCTCAGCTGCTCAGCTATGGAGGAGGTGATCCAAAGGATCGACTGTAAGTGCATGTGAGGAATTCAAAGGGATGCATAATCAGGATCAGTGAAAACACAGCGCGCACGATTTAAGTTAAATGAAATATCACACCATTCTTTACGACAAGCATCCTCTTTCCCTGTAGTTGCTTAAGACTCCATACATGTATTCATTGAAATATCTGCCCAGATGGATCAGTATCAGATATTCATTTTGACCTGTCTTGCCTTTTTTTTTTTACTCTTACAGATGGATGAAAGGAACCAGTTTTGGGGCAAGGTGTGTTTTATAAAATGTATATATCATCAAATGTTTTAAATTATGAACTGATCCATGATTCATGTGCTTCAGGAACTTGTATATCTTGTTCATTAACAAGTCAGATGTTTATATCCCTTTTTTTTTTTTGCTCATTACATCTAATCGCATCTCACTTTGCTCTTACAGGATGTTTGGTTTTGTGGCAAAAGGTGTGGAGGCTAACATGGAGAATGTGTGCCACGTGTTTGCTGAATATGACCCTCTGCAGCCCTGCAGCAAAGTTACTGAAGTTATTCAGGCTGTTGCTTCAAAGCCGTAGGGGCACCGAGATGAGCAGCAAGCTGATGATCCCTTCTGGTGTTACTGAGTTTCTTCATCACTTCATGAAAAAACAAGCAAACTTGATGGAACTGATTTTAAAAGGTTTTAAGGTGATACACCATTATCAGATAATGCCAGTTTGTGGAATATATGAAGACATCCACAATTGAAACTGGCTTTCAAATAAAATACCTGACTGTTTCTCAGGTAACCATTTTGAAGAATTTAATTGTATGTAAAATATATAATATTGTATACAATGGAAACCAGCACCTTACAATATATTACTGTTGATTTGTCTCAGATTTGTTTGTTACTAAACTCGCTCCGGTTGAATATTTCTGCTAATAGACTGGAAGCTGAAATACTGCAATGTCCTCTCATTTCAAAGCAGAAACTAACCGTATACTTCTGAATGTATTCAACAGACTGCAGTCAACCATTTCTGCTTTTCATGCACTGTTTCAAACTGTTCTGTGGAAGAAATAAAAATCTGAAACCTGTATGACCCAGTCTGTCTTCATGTGTCAACGCTTCCTTTTACGACGCTGTCTAATCATGGCTGTCTCTTATGGTGGCAATCAATTGACAGAAAACACAAGTGTCTGCGTGTATAAATATATATGTGGAATACTTCATTTTTAATTGTTAGATAAAAGCATGATGCTTCAGTCTGAGGATACACAGTTCCCAGAATGAAGAGTAAAGCAGGGCAAAAACCAACAGCTGCATAGATGTTATCTTTGAATAATATTCCCCAACATAGTCTGAGGCACCGGAAGCCATTGCCCAAAAGTCCATTCCTTAGGTTTAATATATTTGGTACCAACGCAAAACAAAGCTTAGAAATGTGTACTTTAAGGCATATGAGCCACTGCAGTGAGAACTATTTACAAATGCTGCCCTCCTCTGGTCAACAAAGGGAATCCCTTCTGTCAGACAAGGTGGGCGTTCACCTGCCACTGCCATCACAGGGATCAGGTTGTTGGGATATTGGACTGTAAAGTGAAGCACACACGGAGAGACAACATAGAGAATGAAATGCATAGACACAAAACCTTCACACACATTTTGGGAAAATCTCTGTGTGTCAGCAGAACAAGTGTTTGGAGTTTTAAGTTTCTGTGGTGGGGAAGGAGCAGAGCATTTGACCATTGAAAGGTAAATCAGTTTCACCCCTATAACATCTCAGACTAATATGACAAATGAAATGGTAGAACGGCCCTTGTCACTAAAGGAGGATTTCGGTGTTTTTCAACCATGACAGGCTCCGATTGGTTCTATAGTACATGATCATGTCACAAAAAAAAAAAAAAAAACAGATCCTTTTGTTGACCCCTTCATCATTGTTGCAGAATCTCATCTATCTTTTTGCATGACAAACTTATATCCTTATGTATGAAATATGTCTGAGGGTGTTTTTACGTTGCTATGCTTCTTTACTCTTGTGTCATATGATCGATTTAAGGAAATTGTTTGTGCCCCGCAATTGACTTCGATTTCCAAATCTTGCAGTGGTTTTTGGTTGTATTGTCCGATATCCCAAGGGGTTAAACACTTCACATACATTGGTAAATACAGGTACATCTCAAAAAAATTAGAATATCATGAAAAAGTTCAAGTTTATGTGTCACTCATTTCAGAACGTGAAACCCATTTATTACAGAGATTCATTACACAGAGTGAAACATTTCAAACATTTATTCCATTTATGTGGCACTGCTCAGGTTGCTTTGATAGCAGCCTTCAGGTCATCTGCATTGTTGGGTCTGGTGTCTCTCATCTTCCTCTTGACAATAGCCCATAGATTCTCTATGGGGTTCAGATCAGGTGAGTTTGCTGACCAGTCAAGCACAGTAACACCATGGTCATTGAACCAGCTTTTGGAACCTTTGCCAGTGTGGGCAGGTGCCAAGTCCTGCTGGAAAATTAAATCGGCATCTCCTTAAAGCTTGTCAGCAGAAGGAAGCATGAAGTGCTCTAAAATGTCCTGGTAGATGTCCTGTGTTGACTGTACACTTCAGAAAACACAGTGGCCCACCAGCAGATGACATGGCTCCCCAAATCAAACTACAAGCAACATGGATTCTGTGCTTCTCCACGCTTCCTCGGGGCCCTGGGACCTTGATTTCCAAATGAAATGCAAAATTTGCTTTCATCTGAAAAGAAGACTTTGGACCACTGAGCAACAGTCCAGTCTTTAGTGGCTTGACACGAGGAATGCGACATCTGTAGCCCATGTCTTGGATTCGTCTGTGCGTAGTGGCGCTAGATGCGCTGACTCCGACTTCAGTCCACGCCTTGTGAAGCTCCCCCAAATTCCTCCCAAATCCTCTCAAGGCAGCTGTTATCCCTTTTGCTGGTGCCCCTTTTCCTTCCACTCAACTTTCCATCAAAATGCTTGGATGCAGCACTCTGTGAACAACCAGCTTCTTCAGCAATGACCTTTGGTGGCTTTCCCTCCTTGTGGAGGGTGTCAACGATTGTCTTCTGGACATCTGTCAAGTTAGCAGTCTTCCCCATGATTGTGTAGCCATGTGACCCAGCCTGAGAGACCATTTAAAAGCTCAGGATACCTTTGCAGGTGTTCTGAGTTAATTAGTTGATTAGGGTGTGACACCATGACTTTCTAAGATTGAACTTTTTCACAATATTTAAATTTTCTGAGACACTGCATTTTAGGTTTTCATTATCTAT
>CAAKHB010006612.1:0-10524 GCA_901007665.1 Aeoliscus strigatus
TCCTCTGGGAATGCTCTCTATCACTCTATCTAGCTCATTCCAGAACTTTCCCTTTTCTTCTGGCTCACAGCCCACCTGTGGGGCATAACCACTAACTACATTCACCATTACTCCTTCTATCTCTACCTTCACACACATCAACCTGTCTGACTCTCGTTTCACCTCCACCACCTGCCTAGCATACTCTTCCTTAATAATCACCCCTACTCCGTTCCTCTTCCCATCTAGACCATAATAGAACAACTTGTAGCCTCCTCCAATGTTTCTTGCTTTGTTGCCCTTCCACCTAGTCTCCTGCACACACAAAATATCTACTCTTCTCCTCTCCATCATGTCAGCTAATTCTCTACCTTTCCCTGTCATTGAACCTACATTCAGAGTTCCTAACCTCGGACTGATCCTTCTAACCTTCCTCTTTTCCCTCTTTCCCTGCACCAACCGTCCTCCTCTTCTTCTTTGTCCTCTTCTTCTTTGACCAACAGTAGTCCAATTTCCAACAATACCCTGTAGGTGAACAGCACTGTTGGCGGTCGTTGTTGACCCGGGCCTCGACCGATCCGGTTTGGAAATCATTTTGATCACTCGCATATTTGATTTGGCATAAGTTTTACACCGGATGCCATTCCTGACGCAACCCTCCCCATTTATCCGGGCTTGGGACCGGCACCAGTCAACAATGGCTTCCGCACCTGCTCCCTAGTGGCTGGGTTGGATGATCTCGGATCAGTACGCTCATTAATTGCTTGCTAGCAGCACTCACACTCGTGTTTTGGATTGTTGGAGCGCATTTTCCCTCATTAGTTAACAGTTAACAGTGAACACAAAAGCAGTTTCTCCATAGTTCAGAAATGTTTTGGGGTTAAGGGCTGAAGCTTGACTGGTGGCTCTATATGATTATTACAGCAATAAGACCGCCCAATGAAACCCCATTACTGTACATCCATCCATATTGTAAGACAGGGAACAGAACAATAGGTTACACAGAATAAAAGATGTCTGAATATAACCGTGTGAATTGTCTAAATGTGATAAATCACTTTATGCTGTTATAGGCTGTTTATAATATGCAATGAAAAAAAATGTAATCATGATGCTTGAAATTCGCGGGGCCACGATGAAAAGAAAATTGAAAAGTGGAGACATTTCCAGTTTTTTGGAAAAAAAGTGAGATGACGAGAAGGGAAATGAGATGGGAGGAAGATGTGAGGAAGGAGTGATGACAGAGACCCCAGGAGGGTCACAGATAAAGAAAGACACAGCAACAGATGAAGAAATGACTGAGTGTGAAGATAGTGATGTTGGGGATGAAGAGGAAAAGGCTTCGGAGTCAGAGAGAGAGACAGAGGACTGTGGAGAAGAGGATGATGTATTTTAGATTTAGAATAAATTTCATGGTACACTCACCTATAGCTCAAATATTGGTGACTGGTTTTGTGTCCAAGATGCCAGGTTCAGCCATAAATTCAGGTTTGGACAAAACACACAAAAAGCACTAGCACACAGGAAAACTGGAAAAAGAAGTGTCTTTAACGTCCAGTGAATCTTACTGCAAGTCTCAAAAAGGTCGAAAGGAAATCCTCAGGACATGCCTGCTCTCATGCAGGTGAAAGGGGAAAGGGCAGATGGAGCAGAGGTCATCCACCACACACAGGGAGAAACAACTCCACAGTTGGAGAACAACTCCATAGCATGTGACTCTTGCTGTGTCTCATACTGCCTACTTCCACAGAATCAGTTTACGAAAATGTCATGTACTATGCACACGCAACTGAATGGCACTTAAAAATGCTAAAAACTGACTGACTGGTAACGGCTAGCTAATGTTTACATGTATGAACAAGGGGCCTGTATCTCAAAGGATTTTGTTTTAGCGAGATATGTTCAGGGTTAACCCTGTGTTTTCTGTACCATGAAGATGGATTTACAGTATTTATATCAAGACCTGTCTCCATGGTGATTTACTCTGAACGACTATCCTGCTCCGGAGCAAGGTAACTGTCAGGACTGAATACGATCCTGTGAAAAGAAAAGAACCACCCACTGGCCAATCAGATGGAAAAACAATGACCTGCCCATTCCACCACGTAAGACAACTGGTGAGGAGAGAGATACGGCATGAAAGAATCTTCCGGAACGATCTAACCCGTTCAGTTTCACGGATGATCATTGATATGAGAGGTAACAATTCTTATGCCCTGGACTGCTGCACATCTGACAGATTCTGGAGCCATCTATGGCCCGTTTGCCCTGACTGGACCACAGGCAGTATGCATTGCCTTGAGGTTCTTTGCCACGGGCTGTTTCCTTTATTCTGTGGGGGATGTGGAGAGGCTCAGCAAAAACACCGTCTGCTGGTGGCCAGAGAGGCAACTTGGCTAATTTAAAAGACAAGTTCATTGTCTTCCCGAGACACTTTCTCATACATGTGGTTCAGCAAAGGAAATATGAATAGTGTTCTTTCATTTCATTCATGGTGTTTGAGGGTTCCCCCTCTTTTTTGAAGAGGGAGATTATACTGTAGTTTTGCACTTTGCCCCTGATCATTTCTAACACAGCTCTATCAGGATGATTTTATTCAGACGATCTACTTGGTATACTGATGTGACTGAGCTGTGGCATCAGCTTTGAACTTTAGTGTAGCAGATAACGTAGTAACATTAAAAAGCCAACTTACCAGATGCACTGATGTTTGTTCTTTGTCTGAGGAAAGAGATAAATGTAATACACGCAATTCATCTAACATCGTGGGATTCATGGATGTTGTAGGTTCACTGAGACATTAATGAGCAATTTACACATTTACACCCTTTTGTGCACTAATGATTGCGATTGGTCTGCTGCCTCGGAACCTGCCTCTTACACATGCATGTTCACGGGTCTTGATAAGACAAACCTGGGTTGAGTTACCCAGTTGATAACCAGCATCGTGGTACATATGATCCTGATCACCACGGTCTCAGTAAATCAACCTTGGATTAACCGAGTAAGCTTGTTTATCTAGCTTCATGATACAGGCCCCAGATCAGCCATAAGATGTAAGAGAAAACGAACTCAACAATAAACATGTTAGCTTGCAAACTTCCTACCTGTCCCAGCAGGGGCTGCTGTTGTTCAGCAAATCTACATTATGTTAAACATACATAATCATTTATTTTTTTGTATGAGATAAAATACGTTAACATTAGTCCACTTATGTAGTACTACAATCTGAGAAGGATTTTTCTGTGGCAGCTTGCAGAATGTGGCAGTGGTCTGAGCACAGGTGACGTGGTTGTGTATAGGTTGAAGAGAAAAGCACCAACAAGTTGTCACTTATTGTTTCATCTTATTTGTTTCGTAGTCTTAGTTTCTCCCGGTGTACTGGTGGTTTGAACCTCTGAACGGTCATTTGAATATTGGACATCTGTGCACTCATGCTTGCGATCAGTTGCTTTGCCAAGCTCACACTAGCTGTCATTAAAAAATTGGCCTACTGCTTGTTAAACGGCAGTGACTTGATTTGCACATCAGAGGATGAGATGTGTGGGTGGAGGATTTGGAGCTGTTTGAAGGCAGCTTTGATGGATACGGGCTGACTAAGAAAACTCAAGTAATGACTAATGTAACCAATTACATTTGTCATTGATTGGTATTAGGGAGAAATATTCTAAACTGTTCTAAAAGCTGAATTAAATGAGGATATCACACACTTGATGCTGATGGTCTCTGCTTTGATGCACCTTCCAGAATTATGGGCTGCACATCCCATCTCGCCATTATAAAGTCAACTTAGTTTAATGGATTCAGACTGTCAATGGCAGAGGGTTGTAACGGAGCCTCACTAGTTGTCAACCCAGTAGAGAAGTCATTTGGTATACTAAGCAGTAGCACCAACCTCTGTAAACTATGTAGATTGTCAGTGTTTGTACATTAATTATACACAGACTACACATGCTTCACCTCAATGATTTGTGAAGCCTGTTAGCTCATTTGCAGTTTTAGTTATGAACAGAGGACATGGCTCTGAATAAGATAATGCAGCAGTCTGAAACTCCACTTTGTCATCATCATGAGATCAGATAAAATAAGATAATCCGTTACTGCCCCATAGCAGGGGAATTTGCATTGTTACAGCAGTTTCGATTTTGCAGTAAGAAAATACAAAAACACTAAGCATTCAGCAGCAGCAATATGTACAGCATTAGAAACATATGTAAACATGTAATAATGACAATATTGATCAATATAAGGCACAACTAATTGAGGGATGTAAATGCATAGTGAAAATTGTTGCAGATGGTTATAGGCGATAGATTTAGTATCTTAAAGAAAGCTGCTGTGTGGAGGCAACTCACAGTCTATCAGGTTGTCAATTATCAGTGTTAATCGAAAATAGGTGGGAGGTGGGACTGCAGACTCACAACCATGATCAAATTCATTCATTTTCTTTTTTCTGCCTGAAAAAACCTGAAAATGGGTGTCAAACTCCAGTCGTTGAGGACCACCTAACCTGCTGGTCTCAAGCACTTGGCGCAGGGCACACAGTCCATGTCACAGGTGTCATTGCTATTTAAATGCGGGAGCAGTTGTCATTTTCACACCATGCGTCCTCGCATCTAACTAGCAAATGAACTTGTTCTTCTCTGCGTGTGTCAATCTGAAATGATGGCACAGAAAGAAAAGGACCAGTGACCAATAAAACAAACAAACAAACACAGGTGTAAAGACACAGTCTAAATATATACAGTCTAACTCGCAAGTGACTGACACACGCCTCTGCACCGCATACACGGGTGTGTTGTGCTTTATAACATCTAAACAGGGCCCTTAGACGTCACCCAACAGTAGCTCCTTGTCCGGCGTCTTCAGAACTTCACAGAGACTGATTCAGGTGAGCTAGGAACAGGGTGACTTCTAAAACATGTAGGATAGGGTTTGCCACTGACTCTGGCTTCAAACCAACCTTGTGGGCATTTTGGGTGCTGTGGGGCCGGTAATGTTGCGTCAAAGGATGAGCTATCCCTCAACATCTAGGTGTATTTAGGGCAGTCAAAGCCGTCCCTTTCAGACTATGTCCAAATTCACTTCCAGCCCCTGAGGGTGGTGTCCAGGAGTTACAGCTGCTCTCCTTCCCAACGTTGCATAAATTCAAAAACACCCCTGCTGGCCTCGACCCATCTGGTTTCTTTCTACTTTGTAGTTTTCCCAGGTCTGATAAGACGCCAGAGCTGGGTAGCTGACAAAAATACATTTAATTACCCTCCAGCTACTCACCTACGTACCTACATATCCTGACAGACAGGCAGATGGACGGATAGACACGAACACACGCTCTGTCTCGTACTTTCACCTTGCTTCTCTGGCCTTTCCATCTTCTCATCACCTGTCTCGTCCTGACAGTGTTATGTAAGTGTCCTTAGGCAGGGGAGAGCTCACTGTTTTTGCACAAACAGTATGCACACGCACGCACACACACACACACACACACACACACACACACACACATACACACAGACACACACACACACACAGACACACACACACATACAGAGAGAGAGCGAGAGAAAGAGACATATGCCTATGTTCAAATGCATTTTTTGTGTGTGTGTGTGTGTGTGTGTGTGCGTGTGTGTGTCTGTGTGTGTGTGTGTTGGGGGTGGGGGGCTCTGAAATGGCCTGTCCATCCACTTTAGCTTGTTAAAGTCTCAGGAGACAAGATTGACTGTGACATGTCTAGTCTACCTGTCTTTGGGGGCGGGGGGTTACATAATGAGTCAGCTTTAGACTCTGACTCAGAGGATGTGCAAGAAGTGTGTAAAGACACACACAGGTTTGGAAACATGAGAGGAGAAGAAACGTAAAGGTGAGGACTGAAGATGTCTACGACTGTAGAGTGACTGTGCGTGTTTGTCACCTTTCGCTTCACCATCAACAAGACAGAAGATTCAGGAACAAATCCATAAATATGTACGACTGACTGTATGGAGAGGTTGGTTTCAGAAACAAAATGTTTTGCTGTTTGCAATCACACTTTTACCTTTATGAACTTTGTGGTGAAAGCCAATTGATTGCCACAAACTAATCATGGCAAAGTTTTAGTCCAAATGTTCTCCACTTTATTCTAAAAGATCTTCCCCTTAATATAACAAGATTCCTTTGTCCCACACGCATAATGAAGGCTACTGAAGGCAGTCTTCAATGAAATAATCAGTTTGACAAAAAACAACACATTGTTAACAATGGTGTTCTGACACATTATGGGTGGGACATTTGCAGTAGTATTCATCAACACAGTTAAGTAATTACTCCAGTTTGTAGAGTGATATCGATGTATACTGTGGCTGTGACATCTGATGATTCTCTGCAGCAGTAAATCAAATGTGTGATGCCAGCGTTTGCGGTACTAATAGTCTGACAATGCCGCTGCTCATGGCCGTTTGTTTCATGTGTTGCCTGATAAGCTGGACTAAACTGATTTATCCAGTTCGAAGCAGCTGTGAAATGTGTAAGTGTTTTTAGAGGGGTGTTAAAATAGCATGGTAATGTCTTCGCTTGTGTTCAGCACTAATGTACCCCTCTCTGCTCAGACGTTTAAATAGAATCATTTTCAGGTGTCTAAATGACGGCGCCGAGTTACTTTGTCGCCATTGGCCACCTGTTTTACAGCAAATAGCGCATTAAATCGGATCTCACTGCAACAAACTTTCAATCAGTTCGAAAGACAACCTTCAAAAATACACCTTGTCAAATGTTTAAGCCGTGAAACAGTAACTCTGGGCTACACACAGAGGATGAGGAATCTTAATGAGCATGTCTTATCTACTTTGAAAGAAATCTGATGCACTGGCAGATTGAAATGACAGTTGCTCATCAACCATATTATTTTCAGAAAGGCTGAAAACACACATGGTTTGAGTAAGAATGGAGAAGCAGTTTGCCTGGTCGTGATATAATCAGTCATCAAGCTGTTGTCTTTGACTAAGACTGGGAGTGAATTGCTAACAATGTTCTGACAATGACAGCGCTCAGCCTTATAAAAACAAAACAAAACAAAAGAAAAGGTTCAAATGAAAGAGATGATTGAATATACTGTATATATATACAGTATATATGTATACAGTATATTCTATATATACATACATATATACTGTATATAAGTATATTCATATAAAAATAAAAATCTTCCTCTCGCCCACCTGGGCGGTGTCTCCTTCAGACTCGGGTCCTCTACCAGAGGCCTGGGAGCCTGAGAGTTCTGCGCAGTATCTTAGCTGTTCCTATCATTGCGCTCTTTTGGACAGAGATCTCTGATGTTGTTCCTGGTATCTGCTGGAGCATTCTCCCAGCTTGGGGGTCACTGCCCCTAGTGTCCCAATCACCACTGGTACCACTGTTGCCTTCACACCCCACATTCTCTCTATCTCCTCTTTCATCCCTTGGTATTTCTCCAGCTTCTCGTGTTCCTCCTTCCTGATGTTGCCTTCACTGGGGATGGCTACATCTATCACCACCACTTTCTTCTGGTGTTTATCCACCACCACTATGTCAGGCTGATTGGCCATCACCATTTTGTCAGTCTGGATCTGGAATCTGGATCTTGGCCTGTTTGTTCTCTGTCACCTTTGGGGGTGTCTCCCATCTGGACCCTGGGACCTCCAGTCCATACTCAGTACAGATGTTCCTGTACACTATGCCCACTACCTGGTTATGCCGTTCCATGTAGGCCTTGCCTGCCAGCATCTTACACCCTGCTGTGATGTGCTGGACTTTCTAAGGGGCTTCTCTACACAGCCTACACCTGGGGTCTTGTCTGGTGTGGTAGACTCCGGCCTCTATTGCTCTGGTGTTCAGGGTCTGTTCTGGTATGTTTTCTCGATATCAGCACTTGCTCTATTTGCCGATGGTACATGCCATGCAAGGGCTTGTTATTCCATGATAGTCCCTCTGGGCCCTCATCTTTACTGGGCATCTTTTGTTGCCTGAGGCATTCACTTAGCAGTTGGTCATTGGGGTCCATTTTCCTGATGTATCCCTGGAGGTTGGCCGTTTCTTCCTGGACAGTAGTGCTGGCACTTACAAGTCCTCCAACCCCTTCCTTTCTCTTTGTGTACAGCCTCAGGACACTGGACTTGGGGTGAAATCCTCCATGCATGGTAAGGAGTTTCCTTGTCTTGACATCAGTGGCTTGTATCTCTTCCAGTGGCCAGGACATTATACCAGCTGGGTATCTGATCACTGGCAGGGCATAGATGTTAATGGCCTGGATCTTATTCTTACCGTTCAGCTGACTTCTCAGGACCTGTCTTACCCTCTGGAGGTATTTGGCTGTGGCTGACTTCCAAGCTTCCTCCTCATGATTGCCGTTTGCCTGTGGGATCCCCAAGTATTTGTAGCTTTCCTGCACATCTGCAATGTTTCCTTCAGGTAGGTGAACCCCCTCAGTTGTTATCACCTTTCCTCTTCTAGCTATCATCCGCCCACATTTATCTAGTCCGAATGACATCCCGATGTCTTTGCTGTAGATCCAGGTGAGGTGAATCAGGGAATCAATGTCACACTCATTCTTGGCATACAGCTTGATGTCATCCAGGTAGAGGAGGTGGCTGATGGATGTTCCACTTCGGAACTGGTATCTATAGCCACTCTTTCAGATGATCTGGCTGACGGGGCCTATGCAGAACAGTAGGAGGATAGAGCATCTCCTTGATAAATGCTGCACGTGATGCTCACCTGTGCAACTGGCTTTGAGTTGGCCTCCAGAGTCGTCTTCCACAGCCTCATCGAGTTCTGAATGAACTCTCTTAGTGTCTTGTTGATGTTATACAGCTTAAGCATTCTAGTATCCATGTGTGTGGCATTGAATCATAGGCTTTCTTGTAGTCAATCCAGGCAGTGCACAGGTTGGTGTTCCTGTTCTTGCAATCTTGAGCAATTGCCCTGTCGACCAGTAGCTGGTGTTTGGCTCCTCTGGTGTTGGTGACCATTCCCTTCTGTGCTCTGCTCATGTATTGCTCCATGTGCCTACTCCTCTTAGCCGCTATGACGCCTGATAGGAGCTTCCATATGGAGCTGATGCAGGTTATAGGCCTGTAGTTGGATGGTATTGTTCCCTTCTGGGGGGTCCTTCATTATGACGACTGTCCGGCCCTGGGTTAGCCACTCTGGGTGGCTCCCTGATATTAGCAGCTGGTTCATCTGTGCTGCTAGGCTGTCATGGAGTGCAGTGAGCTTCTTGAGCCAGTAGGCATGAATCATGTCAGGCCCTGGTGCTGTCCGGCTCTTCATTCTGGACACTATTGTTTGGATGTCTGCTAGCGTGATGGCTACTGGGTCTTCTGGGAGTTGGCTGTGTTCTACCTGTATGGCAGTCAGTTAGTCAGTTATTAGTGTTATGTGTTGCCTCCTTCTCCCAGATACTCCACCAGTATTTCTCAGTCTCAGCCCTAGGGTCCATTGTCACCTTGTTACCCTGCCATGGAGAGTAGACCTTAGCTGGGTTGGTGGAGAACACCTGGTTTATTCTCCTGGCCTCTACCTCTCTTGTGTATCTCTTTAGGCGGGTAGCTAGTGCTGTGAGCCTTTGCTTAGCAGTCTCCAGTGCCTCAGCTGTGGACAGTTTCACATCTCTGCTTAGTTCTGTATGAAGACTGACTTCGCTCCGTGCTGCCATGATTTTTGTCTTTAGCCTTCTCCACCATGGGGCAACCTTCTGGCTGCTACTCATGCTGTTGATCTTGTAGCCAAGCATCTCCAGGGTTACTGTTGCCGCTGCATACATCAGCTGATTGGTCTCAGTGATGGTAGTGGTAGGGATAGTTAGCAGTGCGTTGTTGAGGTCCTCCAGTAGAGACTGGTCTGGTACTTTGTTCTTTAGCCTTGGCAAGCAGGAGGTAATTGTGTTCCCCCAGGACTTCATGATTCTCTCTCTCGGGTCAGCTGCCCTTGTGTTCAGCCTATCTGTCTTTGGGGCTTGGTACCCAATCTCGATATTGGGGGGTGGTAGTGAAACCACCCCCATACTGACCTGGTGTCCTGGCTCCCCCTTGCCGTAGCATTTTTGTACTGTGGATGAAGCACAATGCTGCACCTCATCAATCTCTAGCTGTGGCAGCTGTGAGCTGTAGCTCTAGCAACTTCCTATTGCGGATATTTGAACACTGAGGTAAGAGCTGTTTCTTAGTCAGGGAGGATGTGGGGTTTTGAAGTATATATATATATATATATATATATATATATATATATATATATATATGTGTGTGTGTATATATATATATATTTATGGATAGATAGATAGATAGGTAGATGAGATTGCCGTCTGGTCATTAACAGATATTGAGGTTCCTGGGTTGAGACAGGTGGAGTTACTGAAATGTTGTAAAAGCAGCAGACTGTGGAGGATATGCATGTCAAGTAGCTTAAGCAGACAGGAATCTGTCAGCGTGAGCGCTGATGGGTGGGGCAGGTCTGCACGGACTCATGGCGTCTAATCTTTCAGTGTATGTTTGGGCTGAGCTGGGGTCAACCAAGTGGCTGCCTGGTGGGACA
>CAAKHB010006612.1:10544-23885 GCA_901007665.1 Aeoliscus strigatus
GTACATGCCATGCAAGGGCTTGTTATTCCATGATAGTCCCTCTGGGCCCTCGTCTTTACTGGGCATCTTTTGTTGCCTGAGGCATTCACTTAGCAGTTGGTCATTGGGGTCCATTTTCCTGATGTATTCCTGGAGGTTCGCCGTTTCCTCATAGAAAGTAGTGCTGACACTTACTAGTCCTCGAACCCCTTCCTTTCTCTTTCTGTACAGCCTCAGGACACTGGACTTGGGGTGAAATCCTAAATGCATGGTAAGGAGTTTCCTTGTCTTGACATCAGTGGCTTGTATATCTTCCAGTGGCCAGGACATTATACCAGCTGGGTATCTGATCACTGGCAGGGCATAGATGTTAATGGCCTGGATCTTATTCTTACAGTTCAGCTGACTTCTCAGGACCTGTCTTACCCTCTGGAGATATTTGGCTGTGGCTGACTTCCGAGCTGCCTCCTCATGATTGCCATCTGCCTGTGGGATCCCCAGGTATTTGTAGCTTTCCTGCAAATCTGCGATGTTCCCTTCAGGTAGGTCAACCCCGTCAGTTGTGATCACCTTTCCTCTTCTAGCTATCATCCACCCACATTTATCTAGTCCGAATGACATCCCAATGTCTTTGCTGTAGATCCAGGTGAGGTGAATCAGGGAATCAATGTCACACTCATTCTTGGCATACAGCTTGATGTCATCCAGGTAGAGGAGGTGGCTGATGGATGTTCCACTTCGGAACTGGTATCCATAGCCACTCTTTGAGATGATCTGGTTGAGTGTGTTCAGGCCTATGCAGAACAGTAGGGGGATAGAGCATCTCATTGATATATGCTGCACAAGATACTCACCTGTGCAATTGGCTTTGAGTTGGCCTCCAGCATACAAATAATAAACACTTCTCTGCATTTTGTCGACTGTTTAAAAAAAAAAAACTGTCACTGATGCAAAATGTGCAAATCACTTTGTTCCTCTCAGACCTACATTTCATTGACATATGCTAACTGACAGAATGGCTAATTCTTGCATTAAAGGCAAAGGGTTTGTGTTGTATAATAACTTTTCAACCAGGAAAAGTGCTAGGTTGTTAAGTGGCCCCTTGCACATCGGAAGAAAAGAAAATTCCACCCTAATAATTATTACTGTTGTTTGTTTCTATGTCACACAGTTGAACTGTACGGAAACACATTGCGTTCACTGGATAAAAAAACAAAAAACAAAAACAAAAAAATGCACCTTTTCTTGTAATTATGAGATCAGGAAAAATATCTCGTATGACATCGGGATCTCGTAATTAAGAGATGTGTGATTATAACATTACATCACCACCACTGATGAGCGATCTCCACCTCTGTCCTCCACTATAACAGTGATCACACATCAGCGCACCTGTATTGGATGGCATGGTGCTGTGGATAAACACGTGTTCTGACCACTTCATGCTGTTCAATTGCTTTAGGATCCATACATACTTATATTTATATCATTCTCCATTTTTAGACACATCAGCATTTACCAGTATTTCAAACCAAGAAGGTAGTAATAGCAGATGAACTGTGATAGCCCCATCATTGGTCACTGCTTCGAAAAGATTTAGATGTTTCCTTTTTCTTTATCTTATCTTATAATTACGATATCCTGATCTCATAATTACGAGATGTGCTTCTGTCGAACTGCACTTCAGTGTGAAGGTATAATTTCTTCAATTAGAAAATAGCCTTCACTGTCTAGAATGGTGGCTTATGCTGAATATTTCCGTCAATGCCTATAACGATAAAACTGGTGTCATAAGTTCGAGTCTTACACGCTCTGATGAAAATCTACTCAGAATGTGGAGTTCGTGTTAGGATATACGACAGCGCCAGATTAGTTAGCTTCACAGTCATCCCAAACAGTTATCCTGACCACATTTGATCAAAATTAAATGGCTTTTTCCTTCTCCTGTGCTCTGCCTCGCCACTAAATTAAGGTACAACCCCCTGCCTGATTGGTGGCGGTCCAGTGTATTGGTGTTTCAGGGCTTGAACCATTTGGGCAGATGCGATTTATGTTTAGTCACACCTCCGCTATATGTCGCACTGAGGGGCTCAACCACCTGACCTTTCCGAAAAACAGTGTGAGTAGTAATTTTTAGTTGTGTCCACGTTTTATCATCACAACATGTCCCAGAGAGTGATTGGAGTGTTGTCATTTTTGACATAAGACCAATAACGCTTGAGTTTGTAATGTAAATGTACATTTGTGGGAGTATTACGTTTGATGTGATCTGTAAATCCATAAATCAAACCTGCACACGCCTTTAAAAGAGGAATTGTGGTTTTAAATTGTCGATACTTGAGACTTGATCTCCATTTGAAAGTTCTAAGTGCAGACGGTACAAAATTTTAGCATAGAAAACCCCTGAAAAAAACATGTATCATATCTCCATCAAAGACAGGACATGTAACCAAGATACTGCACTATATTTTATTTGTATATTCACAACAATAGTTATTTTATGACACCAGTGGTAGTGAAAGGACTGGATAGTAATCAGGACAGTATATAAACAGATAAAAAGTAAAAAATAAATTAGCTTCTGTCATGGTGGTATAATCTGAATCTGAAACACTGGTTCACATCATTTCCAGTTAGCAAATGCAGTATATTACCAGTGTTCTTCTCTCTTGTAAAAACAAGAGTGTTTCTCAGAATGATTTACCTTACATATAATCACAAGCCTTGTGTGGTACGCAAGTGACAGCTGAAATGAGTTTCCTGTAGGGCATGAGTGGATAGCGCTGCTGCCACTCCTTCCTGGCGCTGTCATAACATCCCACCTTCACAGCTCGCGGTGAGGAGTTAAAGGCTGTGTGAGTAACGGTGAAGTCCTCCAGCCAAGGCTCCTTCACGCTACAGTGACTCTCAATCACTGTGCGGAGAGCTCTCGACCTGGGACGCCACCACCCTCTCTACGTTTTGGAGCAGGCATGAAATTATCCTTTTTGACAAAGAGTGATGTTCCAATGTTTTCGTCTGGACACTATGTGATAGTGTTGAGCACAGGTGTTGTTGTTTAAGAAAAGACAAGAAGAAGAGAATGAACTTACAGAAGAGGAAAAAGATCTTGTTGCTGTTGTTGTTTTCTCATTCAGCGACACAACATATTGGCGACAAGGATGGCGGCCCTGAACCTGAGCCAGCCTCTGCCTATTCTCCAAAACGTTGGACCGCCGCCTGTACCGCTTAAAACATGGTTACGGGGCTTCAAGAATTACCTGCTGAAAAGCGCGCACTGCATTGTCTTGGCGTGCAAGGTCAGAGACTTTTCTACACGTTGATGGTCGCGGATGATAAGTACCACACAGCGCTAAAAGCCATAGAGGATTTCTTTATACCACAAGTGAATGTTGTAGCTGAACTTTACCGCTTCAGACTTGGAAGAAGACACAAAAGTAGCACTTACGTCTGCACTCACAGTTGTTACTGAAACAGAGTTTAAAGCTGCATGCACTTCCTGCACTGCAAACTAAACTGCGTGAACTGCTCACTTCTAGATGGCCCAAGTCGGCTGAAAACTTGAGTCCAAAACTACAGCCCTTTTTCAAATTGCAACACGAACTCTCACTACAAGATGACTGTATGGTTCGTGGTACACACCGACTCCTGGTACCAGACAGTCCAGTCAAAGCTGATCTCCCTGGCACATGACACACACCAGGGAATAGTGAGAACAAAACAGACTGAGAGATGCAAATTGGTGGCCAGGCATGGATGCCCAGGTTGAGGCAGCCATTAAAGCATGCATCCCATGCCAGTCGCATGACATGTCTGCAGTCAACCGTTTCTCTCTTCAACCCATCATCTCTCTGTGTTCTCCTGTGACTAAACGCACACTACTGTTCGGATCATATAGTGGTCTGAACCAATAAATGGTTCTGTCCACCACATCAAGGGCATGTAGAGCGGTACCCACTACCTGCCCGCTTACAATAGGCATTCGGCAACAATACAAACAGTCACGCATTTACTTCCTGTTTCCGGCGTCCGGTCCGATGGTGCCCCAAGCGGGAGCGCGCACCGCAAGGAGGGCGCCATTTAAAGGCCATCCCTGGCGCCGGGAATCGGAAAAGGGGTGTGGGCTTAAACCACGATCACAGTTTTCATTTGTATGTTGGGGAAAGGGGTTGTTTTGGTGTGCAGAGGTGTTGTGGTGTACTATTAATGTTTATTTTACTGTGTTTATTTTCTCATTGTGCTTCTGTTGGGTGTGTTGGATTAATTCATGTCCCCCTCAGTAATGGTATGGCCTAATTGACCTTATCTCACCAGCTATTTAAAGGAGAGCTCATTCGGGCTGAAAGGGGGAGAGAGGAGGAGGCGGCTTGGTTCTGGTCGGTGCGGATACGTGGAGAGAAAGAAATAAAAGTTATTACAACGTCATCGCTTTTCCTTGGCTTTTTGTCTCACTAATCCAGTGGGTCCACATCCCAATAGTAGGGGTGACCGCGTCGGTCCCTCACAAAGTTATTCTTGTTTAAAAATCATTCACATATAAAAGTTATGGAGAGCGATTAAAAGTGGCCTTATGGCGTTAAATGTGATGCAATGAAAAATTTGGGTGGACCTAAATTTTGTGCTGGGGCTCATAAAAAATTAAAGTTAGGCGCACCAGTGCAACCAATGCAAAAAGTTTGTGTCGAGCCCTGTAACACCTCAATCTCAGCCTGAAGGACAATGACAAACTGCTTTGGGGGAAGGGAAGGGAAGACATGGAAGGAGTTCACGAGGAATTTCCTACACATATATTGAGCAGCGCCTCACTCCACAACTCAGCTATCACCAGCTGAGCTGTTGCATGGCTGACTCAATGCAGTAAACTCCTCTCTCCTTCTTTTTTCCCCAGAGCTGTATGCATTTAGATCAGAACTTTACAACCTATGTGTCTTTTTTTCCATATTTTGCTGCTTCAGCTCCTAGTCCAGACCTACTTTATATAGTGCCTGTTTTGATTTGGTGCTAAAGTGACTTGACAATAAGATCACCAAACTTAAATCTGCAGGTTAAAAATATGCATTTGTGACTTGTTGCTAGGTAACTACCTGCAGCTCATAGAAGTTATATCTCACCTGCAGAAGTGCTGTGTATTTCATGTGTGACAATGAAGGGTGTTTTTTTTCTCTGTTTTTAGTTTTAATCAGACAAATGAGATATTTATGTGAATTGCTGACCTGGCGGAGCCATTGATGTATTCTTCAGGAGAGCCTGGCTGTCTATTTTCACTCTGTCATAAGCTAAGCAGCTGCTGGCTTACACTTGATATACTGATCTTCAGGTGGTATTTATCTTCATTGTAAGGATGTACGTTCATCTGCATATTAATATGACAAATCACAGCTGATATAGTGAAATAAGATATTCATATTACCCAAATGTTTCATTATAAGTGTATTTAGTGTTCGTTCAATCAAGATCCCAACAGTGACGGAGAAACCTGAGAGCCTGGGTAAAACCTTTGACAGCTCCCTGAAGGAAGCTGGAGCATTACAGCAGACCAAGAGTGACCTGTCATCCTGGCTCGCAGCCATTGATAAATCTGGTCTGCCAGGAAAGTTCAAAGCCTGGATGTACCAGCACGGAGTCCTGCCTAGGATACTCTGGCCCCTGTTAGTGTACAAGGTACCAGTGACAACGGTAGAGGCACTAGAGAAGACAATCAACCAGTTTCTCAGAAGATGGCTGGGGCTCCCTCGGTCCTTGAGCAGTATGCCTTGCATTCCACCAAGCTGCACCTCCCTTTCAGCGGACTTACAGAAGAGTTCAAACTCACCTGCTCCAGAGAGGTGATGATGTACAGGGACTCTGCAGATCAGGGTGGCCTCGGCAGGGATCCTTGTTAAGACTGGGAGGAAGTGGCAGGCCCATGAAGCCGTAAGCAGAGCGGAAGCATGGCTAAGGAACAAAATCCTGGTTGGAACCGTGGCAACGGGGAGGGCAGGGTTTGGTAGCTTCCCCAAGCCACGCTACGACCAAGCCGGTGGAAAGGAGAAACACCAACTGGTCCAAGATGAAATCGGCGCAGAGGTGGAGGAAGAACGCTTCAGCAAGATGGCCAGCATGTCCATGCAAGGGGCATGGACAAGGTGGGAGCATGCAGAACCTCGCAAGCTCACCTGGGCAGAGCTCTGGAGAGCTGAACCTCATGAAAGTTCCTCATACAATCAGTGTATGACTTTCTCCCGAGCCCGGCTAACCTGCACACCTGGGGCCTGGCAGATAGTCCGGAGTGTTGTGTCAGAGGAGGGGCACCTTGGAGCACATTCTGAGCTGCTGCCCAAAGGCATTAGGAGAGGGGCGGTATCGCTGGCGCCACGACCAAGTTTTAAAATCCTTGGCGGATTCCATCTGCACAGCGATACAGAACAGCAAGACGCAGGACACTCACTCCAGCGTGTGCTAAAACTCCTTGGAGTTAGAGGAATGTCAAGAGAGCCACCAAGAACATCCGCGAGGCTGCAGAAAAGGCCTTGCGGTGGCTGTAGATCCGTAGTGGGGAACCGTGGTGTGCTACTTGGACACAAGCTGGGGACTGATCACCCCCGGTTGGGTCGCCCGGGCAAGGGTGTATGATGATTAAAGACCCAAACACCCTATGACCCCGGGTTTATCACTGATGATGTGTCCAAGTATCACCGTAAGGTGTATTCAAAGTTCTAATGGTACATTTAAATATATGTCATGAATGTATCCACTGATGATTGTTGTTTACTGAATAGTACAGAAGATAATAGTATGGAAATAGCAATAGTATAGAATACATATTAGGCTTTGTCCTTTTTGCATGATGTCCTAGCATGTTCTAAATAATGCCTTCATTCATTCATCCATTAATTTATTGCTTGCATCAGTTTGCAGGACAGCAAATATGCACACTTATCAAAATGTGCTGTGGGATGTTTTTGTTCTTTTGTATTCCAAAATGAGTGAAATCATAGTGTGAGCAATGTATCACAGTCATTCATTCATTCATCTATTCATCAAATAGATCACGATTACATATTATTAAAAGTCTTTTTAAACACCAAACTGGACTATACATTGAATCCATACTGTCAGAGCACTCGTGCTACTGATGGAAATAAATTGTGAATGTGTAATGTCTGTGAGTTCATTTTTATCAGACATTTTTTATTATTTCACACTTAGAGACAGTTCTGTTGGGTGGGGTTACAGTGGTTCCCTGGTATATGGTACCTACATATATATGCCAATACAGAGTAATTCACACACAGTATTATATTATTCAGTCACAGCTATACAATCTCCTCAATTCCAGGTGTTCGTATAGGCTTGTGGTAAAGAAACGTTCCCATAGCCCTCTCTTATCCTCGCTGTCACTGACTCTCGCTAACATTTGTTCATATGATGCAATTTCTGCCATATTTTCAATCCACTTTTTATAGTCTGGTGGGGATGTACTCTTCCATAACCTGAGGATAATCCGGGCTGCCATAACCGTCCCGACCTTTATGACTGCCAAATATTGTTTTGCCACTCCCATTACTTGTGATTGGTCACCCAGTAAGCATAATGTTGGAGAGACTGGGATCTCAAGCTCCAGAGCCTTCCCTAGATGTTCTAATACTTTTACCGAATATGGCTGTATCAGACTACATTCCCATAGAACATGTAGGAAAGTCCCTGCCTGTGTACCACATTTCCAACACAGATTATCAGGTAATAAACCCATCCTATGGAGTCTAGAGGGGGTGAAGTAGAACCTGTGTATTAGCTTATATTAAGTAAACTTCCCTCTAGCCTCCCTGATGTATTTTCCTGAGTTTCCAATTATACCCTTCCACTCCAACTCACTCAGTTCACAATCCAAGTCTCTCTGCCAAATAGTCTTCAGAGTCCGGCAGATATCCTTATTTAGCCTGCTAAAGTTTTGATAAAACACTGCTGCCGTATGCCCTGTCTCTGGTATGTCCAGAAAGTCCCTCACTGGGTTTGTCTCATCTGCAAATTGCCCTTTTCTAATACAGTGTTTAATTTGAATGTATTTCCAGAAGTTGCCCTTTTCTTCTAAGTCATACCTTTGCAGTAATTCTGAAAATGATATAAATTCTCCATTCACAATTAAATCATTTATTTTGCATATTCCATTTCTGAACCATTGTCTCCAGAAAAATGTTTTCTTCCCAATAAATATGGCTGGGTTATTCCACAGTGAGGCATATATTTGCGTTGGACGTAGTGTTCTGCACCTTTTGTGGACTTCTTTCCAGACCTCCTTTGAGTAGTTCAGTATTGGGTTTGGGGGATTCTTGTACTGGTGGATGGACCTTGTGACAGTGTATCCAGCGGGGTGAAGGAATTCTGAAGTTCCATTTCAATTTGAATCCAGATCAATTTTGTGTCTGTTCTCTTCCAATATTGGGCAAGTCTCATCATTTCAAACGCCAAGTTGTATAGTCTCAGGTTGGGGAGGGCCATTCCTCCTATTTCCTTTGGGGCCCACATTTTTGTGATATTTATCCTTGGCTTTTTCTTGTCCCACAAAAAGTCATTGACAATGCCATCATATTGCTTAAACCATCGTGGTGCTATACACATCGGTAACATCATGGAGACATAGTTAACCTGTGGTGACAAATACCCAGCTATTTCATACCTTGATGGTACCCATCTGAATCCAAATGGTGTAATATCGCCAGCACAGCATGTATCTGAGATGGGCATGCCCTCTGATTTATGCCAGTTGATCTTGTACCCTGATAGTCTAGAGTAGGAGTCAATACTTTTCAGTCGTTTTGGGAGGGACTTCTTTGGATCTGCTTACTACCAGTATATCATCCATTTTTTTATTTTTTGACGGGCCCGACAGTGTGTTTATGTTTACATGTACAAGCCAATATTGACTGGTGCATTGTGAGCTGCCAGATACTGTCTCTTTGCTCGGCACAGAAGGCAAAGTCTGCAAGTCCTGCAGCAGCAGCTTCACAGCTCAGACGGTATGAGTCAGAGGCAGAATGACCAGAGAAGAACAAAAAGAGACAGTATTGGAGAAGCAGATGCTGGATGAACTCATAGAAAGGATTTTCTTGCCATCCAAACACACGTGGAATTTGTGACTTTTCTCCACAATTGATAAGAAGCTAACTCGCTAGCTAACTTAGCGAAGGTTAATTGTCGGCAAAATCCCTCTTCAACAACTTTACTTGCTTTCATTTTATGACGTTGTCCCTAGATATGACATTACTGGTCGTGAACCATCCACCTCCACACCCAGTAAACACAGGCAACAGAGGTCCTCCTGCCCTGTCCAGTATTGCAGGTTCACTTTCACCACCGCAGTGAGTGAGTGAGTATATATTCTAGCTATTTGTATTCACACAGGTCTCGTAGATAGGGGTGCCACCTTTCAGATATGAAAATAAGGAACGCCCACCACAGCTCCTCGAGGACACGATTATCCTGGGCCGGACTCCTGTGGGGTGGGGCACCCCAAATGACCACATTCTTTATTGTGCAACAATGTTGCAGTGCTGTTACTCTACATAAATCTACATAAAGTTGTAATTGCATGCATCCCTATTTAACATACAAGTGCCATATGCAACTTCGTTACTGTACAATCAATTGGCCTAGTTAATGAGATACTGAATGATCAACCACATGGCAGTAGCACTAGAACCTAAAGCAGATCTGTTTGTGTGGAGTGTGCAACAGTGAAATTAAAGAAATACAAACAAAACAAATATAAACAATATAAACTGATAACTTAATGTAGCTTTTAAACTGTTGTCGCTGTGGTGAACCTTGGAGACATTTTTACTTGAAGAGGACAAAAACAACAAAAACACTTCTAAACTTGTTTAGCTGAATACACAGAAAGCTCTACAAACATTTTAATCCAGTAAATGCATATGAGCTATCTGAAAATTGTACTTAAGCTATTAAGGTATTTTGACATTATTCTTATCACCTCAGCATGTGATCCATCTGGCAAACATTCCCTCAAAGCAACACATAATTACGAATGCAATATGTGTATGTTTGTATGCATTTGTTAACACATTGGAGGTGTGTGTGTGTGTTGTTTCAAAAGACCTTAAAAGGAAACATGCTAGCGTTAGCCATCGCAAGAAGCTTGAGGTGTAAACAGATTATGCTAATGGCCTGAGAAAATACATACAGTCCTGATGCTAAAGTGGAGAGAGGACTCTGTGCCATCAGAAAACACATCAATTCTTTCTCCAAATGATGTTCATTGCAGCGGCAGCTGCACCTCCAGTTCACCAAGATTGAAGTCAGTCAGTCAGTCAGTTAATGAAGCGTTCGCGCCCATCATTATTTCATGCACGGTTATGCAAGCAGTAGCAGTCAGAGAGGCATGATGGAAGACAATTATCTGATGAGGGTGCACCTATATGCACATGATATGAAGAGTGAAGCAGCCCGGTGAGAGAGAAAGAAATCGCAATGATTGGTGAGATTAAAAGGGGAAGGGGATTCCAAATTCAAGGATACACATACATTCACATGCCATGAATTACATGAAGAAGCAGAATGAGATATGATCACTCTTCAATTTTTCTTGCTGTGTTAAATCATAGGCAACTGGAGTTCTAGTTCACTTGAAGACATTTCAGCACTCATCCGAGAAGCTTATTCAGTTCTGAACTGACTAGTGGGGTGTCAGGAGTGGGTTGCCTACAATTTAACCCAGCAAGATACCATGACCTGGATGACTGAGAACCTTCACAGACATGTCTTCAATTTTTCATTTGGTCAGTTTATATTCAGATAATACCACAAGTCGTAGTGTTACTTGGATTGAAATTATAATACATATTCATAGATCTTGTGGCTTTATACCATGGTCATTGTGAGTACTCTTTTCTGATTGGCTGGCAGTCGTGCATTAATACAGTATCAATAATACCAATATCCATCCAGGGCTCAACCTGTTACATTGGCAACATTAAACAGAGAAGAAACAGCGCAGCTGTCAGCAGCAATAACATCTGCAGCTTTCAGCGACAGTGTTAAAAACTGCTGGACATTTGACAAGCAAAAGAATAAAAATTGTTGATCTTATTACATTTATTTACACTTGTTTGAAAGAGTACAAAAATTAAGACGAGTTGAATACTGCACATAGATGTGCCCTAAACGATTTTAAGATGCGTTGCGGGGGTGAAGAATCACCTGACGCGAGTCTGGATAACACATGAAAACATAAATTCATGATCTAATTTCTTTTGGCAAATGAGGCAAATGGCAAATGCAATGGCAAATGAAGATGGTATAAGCGGGTTAATCAACGGGTAGGTGTGCGTTAAACAGTTTTAAGGCATAATGCAGGGGCGAACAACAAAGTTGATTAACCCTTAAACTACAACATGTAGTTATTGTGTGTTCTGCTGTTTTTGATGTTCCAGACATCGTTTCTACCTGGAAGTTGTTTAGTCACAGTGAAGGTCATTTCACTTCATTACACCACATAAAATCTATCTAAAGCAATTCATGAAAAAAACATTAGACAGCATAATTTAAGTGTTCCATTGTGTGTGTGTAGACACTGACACAGACACAGAATTGAGGATAACAGTTTAAGAAAGAAAACATTTCTTCTTTAAAACTTGGTGGACCCTTTTCTCCTTTTAAGCATTGCTTCAGGCTCCACATGACCTAGAAGTGGGACCTTGGATTTGTGGAAAGGCTCAACAGAAACTGACAAGGAGACAGAAGAAAGAAGCTGTTTGAACAGTATGGAAATAATAATTAATTCCCCAATGAACTACAGTCCTTAGAATACCTTCAACCTCCTCGTCCTATTCCAGTTGGTCATTATCATTTTTAGTGTTCTATCTTTTTGTCTATGGGAAGGCAACTGCATATACTGTAGGTATATACAGTCATGGAAAATATATATACAGTGGGGCAAAAAAGTATTTCGTCAGCCACCAATTGTGCAAGTTCTCCCATTTAAGAAGATGAGAGAGGCCTGTTCACTTAGGTACACTTCAACTATGAGAGACAAAATGAGAAAAAAAAATCCAGAGAATCACATTGTTTGATTTTGAAAGAATTTATTTGCTAATTATGGTGGAAAATAAGTATTTGGTCAAAAACAAAAGTTCATCTCAGTACTTTGTGATATACCCTTTGTTGGCAATGACAGAGATCAAACGTTTTCTGTAACTTCACAAGATTTTCACACACTGTTGTAGGTATTTTGGCCCATTCCTCAATGCAGATCATCTCTAAAGCAGTGATGTTTCGGGGCTGTCGCTGGGCAACACGGATTTTCTCCCTCCAAAGATTTTCTATGGGGTTTAGATCTGGAGACTGGGTAGGCCACTCCAGGACCTTGAAATGCTTCTTATGAAGCCACTCCTTCGTTGCCCGGGCGGTGTGTTCGTTGTCATGCTGAAAGACCCAGCCACGTTTCATCTTCAATGCCCTTGCTGATGGAAGAAGGCTTTCATTCACAATCTCGCAATACATGGGCCCATTCATTCTCTCCTTTACACGGATCAGTCGTCCTGGTCCCTTTGCAGAAAAACAGCCCCAGAGCATGATGTTTCCACCCCTATGCTTCACAGTAGGTATGGTGTTGTTTGGATGCAACTTAGCTTTCTTTCTCCTCCAAACACGACGAGTTGAGTTTATACCAAAAAGTTCTATTTTGGTTTCATCTGACCATATTACATTCTCCCAATCCTCTTCTGGATCATCCAAATGCTCTCCAGCAAACTTCAGACGGGCTTGGACATGTACTGGCTTCAGCAAGGGGACACGTCTGGCACTGCAGGATTTGAGTCCCTGGCGGCGTAGTGTGTTACTTATGGTAGCCTTTGTTACTATGGTCCCAGCGCTCTGCAGGTGTTTCACTAGTTCCCCCTGTGTAGTTCTGGGATTTTTGCTCACCGTTCTTGTTATCATTTTGACCCCACGGGGTGAGATCTTGGGTGGAGCCCCAGATCGAGGGAGATTATCGGTGGTCTTGTAGGTCTTCCATTTTCTTATAATTGCTCCCACAGTTGATTTCTTCACACCAAGCTGCTTACCTATTGCAGATTCAGTCTTCCCAGCCTGGTGCAGGTCTACAATTTTGTTTCTAATGTCCTTTGACAGCTCTTTAGTCTTGGCCATAGTGGAGTTTGGAGTGTGACTGTTTGAGGTTGTGGACAGGTGTCTTTTATACTGATAACGAGTTCAAACAGGTGCCATCAATACAGGTAACGAGTGGAGGACAGAGGAGCTTCTTAAAGAAGAAGTTACAGGTCTGTGAGAGCCAGAAATCTTGCTTGTTTGTAGGTGACCAAATACTTATTTTACCGAGGAATTTACCAATTAATTCATTAAAAA
>CAAKHB010006614.1:0-23598 GCA_901007665.1 Aeoliscus strigatus
GAATAGAACAGAATAGAATAGAATAGAACAGAATAGAACAGATTGGAACAGAACAGAATAGAACAGATTAGAATAGAATAGAATAGAACAGATTAGAATAGAATAGAATAGAACAGATTAGAATAGAACAGAATAGAACAGATTAGAACAGAATAGAATAGAACAGATTAGAATAGAATAGAACAGATTAGAATAGAATAGAATAGAATAGAATAGAATGGAATAGGACAGATTAGAATACAATAGAATAGGACAGATTAGAATACAATAGAATAGAATAGAACAGAACAGATTAGAATAGAATAGATTAGAATAGAACAGATTAGAATAGAATAGAACAGAACAGAATAGAATGGAATAGAATAGAACAGATTAGAATAGAATAGAACAGAATGGAATAGAACAGAATAGAATAGAATAGAATAGAATAGAATAGAATAGAATAGAATAGAATAGAATAGAATAGAATAGAATAGAACAGAATAGAATAGAATAGAACAGAATAGAACAGATTGGAACAGAACAGAATAGAACAGATTAGAATAGAATAGAATAGAATAGAACAGATTAGAATAGAATAGAATAGAACAGATTAGAATAGAACAGAATAGAACAGATTAGAACAGAATAGAATAGAACAGATTAGAATAGAATAGAACAGATTAGAATAGAACAGATTAGAATAGAATAGAATAGAACAGATTAGAATAGAACAGAACAGATTAGAATAGAATAGAATAGGACAGATTAGAACAGAATAGAATAGAACAGATTAGAATAGAATAGAAAGATAGAATAGAACAGAACAGATTAGAATAGAATAGATTAGAATAGAACAGATTAGAATAGAATAGAATAGAACAGAACAGAATAGAATGGAATAGAATAGAACAGATTAGAATAGAATAGAACAGAATGGAATAGAACAGAATAGAATAAAATGGAATAGAATAGAATAGAACAGAACAGAATGGAATAGAACAGAATAGAATAAAATAGAATAGACCAGAATAGAATAGAATAGATCAGTTTAGACTAGATTATATTTATATTGTCTCATGTGACAATGATGTTGTTTGTAATAATTTGTTCGTTACACAAACATTTCATCAGGAATCTGATTGTGATAATTGGGATGACAACTCTTCTAGTCTATTTTATTCTGTTCTATGCAGCTGACTCCACACATCAGGTATCAGTCATTCTACATTTTAGATCATTGACAAAGGAGCTTTGTTTGTTTGTTTGTTTGTTCCCTTTGAGTGACAGATTTCCATGAGGAACATGTTTGTGTTATATAGAACAAACTAGAATCAAACAGCGGTCAGGGTGTTTGTGTCGTGGTGGTGGTGGTTTGTGTGTGTGTGTGTGTGTGTGTGTGTGTGTGTGTGTGTGGACTCTCTCTTCCAACTCTTCTCCAGGCTCCTGCTGGGGCCTCTTGTCTCTCTCTCTCTCTCTCTCTGTAACATAAATGAAAGTCCACGGCTACTTCAGCTGTCCAGGTCTTTACCGATCACCGTGACGACGCCGTGACAATAGAACCTGCTCCCTCCCTCCCTGAGGCGTTGAGCAGCGTCGCCCATAAAGACACCTTGGAATCCTTCGTAATGTTCACTTGTTGATGGCTATTTTTAGAGCTCCCGAGTGACGATTTCTGAAAACAACGGGGGGTGGGGGGGGGCACCCAGATGTCCGCCCATCTGGGTGCTGCTCTCATTAGGAAGCAACAGCAGCTCTGCGTCAGGCGCCTTAGGCCCCAGGAAATTAAAAAGGAACATGCAGACAAACCGCAGTTATCATCCCGTCTCACGTTCCAGTTTCCTCCGTGTCTGTGGAACAAACCGGAACAACGCTGATGGATTCATCACGTCAGGTGGTTCCAGAGGACGTTCAGCAGCCGGCGTTCGTCACAGCTCTGGACTGTCTGACCACGTGCTCACGTGTTCACGCTGACGGTGGATGTCTCCAGAGGAGACCGGCGTGTGGACCGGTGGGGAGGGTCGAGTCTCTGAAACAAGGATGTGTCCGTGTTGCAGGTGTGGTTCCAAAACCGACGGGCCAAGTGGAGGAAGAGGGAGCGCTTCGGTCAGATGCAGCAGGTCCGAACGCACTTCTCCAGCGCGTACGAGCTCCCCCTGCTGACACGCCCTGAGAGCTACGCACAGGTACGACGGGTCCACGTTTGATTCCTGGCTCTGAACCAGAATTTCTCCGAAAAATGCGTTTCTGCAGCCCGAGCTCCTGACAAATCTCGTCCTTCCCCGGCAGATACAGAACCCGTCCTGGATCGGCGGCAGCAGCGCGGCGTCCCCAGTGCCGGGCTGCGTGGTGTCCTGTGACACGGTCACCCCCTGTATGACCCCTCACCCCCACTCGGCCGGCGGCGTGTCTGATTTTCTGGGCGTGCCGAGCCCAGGGGGTCACGTGGGACAGGCTCACATGGGCAGCCTGTTCGGAGGATCCCCCGGCATGGCTACGGGCATCAACACGTACGATCTCAATTTGGACCCCGACCGCAAGTCCTCCAGTATCGCCGCCTTGCGCATGAAGGCCAAAGAGCACAGTGCAGCCATTTCCTGGGCCACATGATCGCTTCCTGCTGAAGGAGAGAGGAGGGTCTCAGCTGGGGAATCTGACAGACAACATCGAGTACCTTCATGAAGGTCGACGTCAAGGAAATGAAACGGAGGTAGAACGTAGGGGAAAACATTAATTATTTCAAACTAATTCATGCACTTATTTGCTCAAATACAGGACATTCTGTTTATACAGCGTTTTAGTGTTATTGCAGTTACGGTGCTGTTTTATTCTTCTTTTCTTATTTAATTTTTGATTTTTTTTAAATGTAGTCTATTTGTTGCTGGATTTGCTTTTTTTTTATTATTATAATTAGTATTTTTTTCACAAACTTGAACGCAGACATTTCTACCACAAAGGCTTAATCATATTGACATAAAGTATTAAATGCAACAGAAATTATAACTCACAAAACAAATTAAATGATAGAATTTTTTTTTCTGGCTTTAATTCAAATTTAAATCTCCCTAGGAATTAAATATAGTTCTCTGTGTACATAGTATTCTGCCAACATATACAGTATCAGCAGGTGTGTGTAACTTGGACACACTGGAGCTCTGGGAAAGCTACAACCAAACTTTATATCCAGCCTATCTGTCACATAATGAAGCTTCTCAGATTTTAAAAATAACCACCTGCGTGTGCATTTCAGTAACTAGAAAAAAAAACAAAAAAACGTTGGGCTCGATCATCTCATATTTAAAAGTCAAAGAGATGAAATGTGGTTTGTTTTAGTGTGGTCAGGGCCCGCCGTGCACCTGCCTGCTGGATGGAGCAGGAAGGGGGTTGTGAGTGCCAGCGGCCCAGCAGGCCCGCGGCGCTCGGGGCCGCAGAGCCTGGGAAGCAGCGGTCTCAGGACATTCAGGGAAAGACGTGCCTGTGCTGTGTCCGATCAGCAGGTTGTGTCGTCCTTCTCCGACGGATCCATCAGTGTGTTGACAGAGGACAAACTGTTCCTCCCGCTGGTCGCTGGCACGCGGCTGACCGAGGCAGCGGATGTGGTTTTTATTCAAATGTTCCAGCTTCCTTCGCTCGGCTCAAATGGCACAACTTTATTTTTTTTTGAGATTTAATTACAGAGCATTTTACATCCGACTGAAAAATCACTCGCGACCTTTGACCCTGGGCCCGTGTCAGACGGCCGTGTGCACATTCCCCACAGAAGTGACCTTGCTGTTTACGTGTAAACGGTGTGTGCGTCTGTGGGCGAGCAGCTTCGTCCAGCAGTGTCATGACGTCACGCGTCTTCTTTTGTTTGCCAGGATCCAGTCGGCTCTTGTGTGGGTTTTTTGTCGGAAACTGAATGTGATCCGGTGTGCAGCTTCAGGCAAAGCAACCGTTGATAATTCCCTAAACGGAACCACAGCCAGTCTGTCAGGAGGAGAAGAGAAGCAGAGTGGGGGCTATAACCTGTCAGCAGAGCACATCAAATTACACCTCCGTTTACTCGCCGCTTCAAATCGAAGGCATATGCCCCGCGCGGTCCTGGGGAGTCTTTGACCGTGCGGACGTGAGGTTCCCCCCGCGGCTCCGGCTGAGGGTTGGATGAAGGTCGAAGCCGTGAGGGTGTCTGCTGTGTTCCGGTGTTCTGGGAAAAGGACAGCGCTCACAGCTGTGCTCAGGGGCTAAATGCAAAACAAACATGCCTCACACATGCCCCCCCCCAGCTGTCAGGGCTCTGCTTTGAAACACGCACACACACACAATGCACTGTGCCTTTCCAACGTCCACTGCCCCGGTCTCAGGCCGGCCCAGGAAGGCTTTCTAATTAATGCTGAGCCCCGCCGAGGCGGCGGTGTTGTGTGTCCGACTGACGGGGCCGCCTGTCGCCGGCTCAGGTTCACACCGTTCACCATGAGGCGGAGGCGACACACACACACACACACACACTCCATCGGATCGTACCGTCCTGCAGTCCGTTTTCAAAAAAAAAAAAAAAAAAAAAAAAAGGCCTTATCCTCCTGGATGCTGCACGACGTCGGTCGTCGTCTTTCTCATTTTTTTCTAATACTACTGAAAGCAGACAATCTGTCATTCTGTTCTTGACGTGTGTACGTTTGTGGTGCATGCCAAAGGGGTTGATATGTTATAGGACATGTAGAAGTGATACTATTTTGGATGTTTGCTTTTTGTCATTTTTTATCAAGTATTTTAATTCAGTTGTTTCTCACCCTCTAGAAATGTATTTCTATTTTCAAAAGGAGTTTTCATGTTTTAGTAGCTCTAAGCTGCCTTTTGAAACAAGTGTATGAATTTACCTATGTCCCGCGTGTGATTAAAGCTCAGTAAGTTATTGCACTTCTACTCAGAATGTGTCATTTATACTTAGACGTTATGAAATAATCAAAGAGCGATCAAAGAAGGCTGAGAACCTGCTCTCAGCCTCCAGCTGGTCATCCACATGTGAAATGAATGTTTCAGGATCTGCAGTGTCATCCCAGAAGGCACATCCAGAAATCCGGGTGCATTTCAGTCGCTTTGAAGGGACACGAGTGCTGAAACGAGATCGCACAACCACCAGAGTATCACACTAATTGAAGTTGACAAAAATATGAACTGCGCCCTTTGGAAGTGCTGACACTGAACAGGGCGGATTAGACGGAGGATATTAACAACAGGTGACAGGCCGAGGAGAACAGTGGACGCGCAGCGAATAAAAATACATATGAGGGGAGGAAAACATGACACGGGGGCTGTGTGTGTGTGTCTTTTTCACTTTATTACAAAGTCACAGACGCGATTTCAATGAGCAAACAAACTAAAACTAAGGAAATAAAAGACATGGGTCCATGGAGGCCTCCTGACGTTGGTGAGGACAGACACACAACAGAAGGATGCAAAGACACACCATTAAAAGGGAGAAAGCGTTCATTTAAAACCTATGCTCAGCTGTCCTGTCCATAACTTCACATTTATCCAAGACGAGTCCGTCTCACTTCATGTGCAGAAACATGTTGAAATACGTGGATGGAGGAACGTGCACGAGCCCTGGATGAACATACTGTGTCAACAGAAAGAAGGAAATATTCACCAACAGCTCCAACGCTCCGGTTGCTCAGCAACCTGAGAGGTTCCTCTGTGTAAATGTCTGATTCCTGACACCCCCCCTCCTCCCCCTCCATTCACCCTGACCAACGTGTGCTGGATCTCTGATCTAAGTCACCTACACAACAGTCGATGAACCGCACACACTTGACCCGACAACCATCAGATACCTCGTTACCGCCCCCCCACCCCCCATCAATGTAGATGAGTTCTTGTAAGAGTCAAAATGGGTGAATCCCATCCGGTTTAAAAGGCAGAGACGTGAACTGTCTCTGCTCCAAACCCGCCCGTCCTGCGGGTCCACACACACACCATGTGACGTCTCTTCCACCGCCACACACCGTCCAACTGAATTTAAAACCCGACGAGTAACACAAGTTTGGGGGGGGGGGGCTTGTTGGGTCTGAATACTGGGTTTGTGAAGACGTCATGAGCCCAGGAGGGGCTGTGGTCACAGGCTGCCGATGTTGGGGAAGCTCTTGAGCTTCTCTGGGAAGTCGTCTTTGTAAAGAACCGGGTCTGCGCGGTGCTCCACCACCTTCAGGGGCATCATACCAAAGTCTGACGCAAACTTGTTGATACACTCCGATCTAGGGGCGAGGGGGGGAGAGAGAGAGTAATTTTTACACAGCTGTGTACTATATGTGTGCTCATTGTAGTTGTCATCATCTAATAACTCAATTAAATATGCTAATTATTCAACCAATGAAAACCCTCAGTACTCACTCCTAATGGGCTGTTCACACGCTCCACTCCTCCTCCGTCAAAGTTCTAAGTGAGCTGAGACAATAACATGTGACAGAGGGACGTCCTCTGATTGGTCCCTACAGACAGGGGGCTGTCCTCTGATTGGTCCCTACAGACAGGGGCCGTCCTCTGATTGGTCCCTACAGACAGAGGGCCGTCCTCTGATTGGTCCCTACAGACTGGGGGCCGTCCTCTGATTGGTCCCTACAGACTGGGGGCCGTCCTCTACAGACAGTGACTCCGTTAATGAAGAACAGAGGTTTCTGTGATTTTTGGCCGGTTCCATGTTGGCGACCGTGTCCTGCTCCATCTCTTTTCTCTCGCTCTGTCTGCGACAAAACTTCAAAAACAGCCACAACTTCTCCATCTCCTCCATGTTCTACATTAGTGATGTGTTTGTGACGGTCACAAACGCTGTCGTGGCGCCGTGACGTCACAACCCACATCCATGGACCCAAACCGAGAGGAGCCGAGCTGGAACGGCGCAGTGGGAAAACGCCACAACATTCCAAATGACATGTGCCCAGTACCGATGAATTTACCTTTCCACCATGTGCGTCTGGTCCAGGGACAGCCCGTCGATGGCCGTACACTCAGGACATTTGAACTTCTTCCTGGGGGTCACCTGAACAGTCACATGGACAAAGTCAGCCAACACACTGGAGACGTCCAACGGTGTCTGAAGTCGGAGGGAGGCCGGGGGTGTGCAGGCGTGACTGGGTGGCGGGGTGTGTGTGAGGTTTGAAAACACACTCGGTAGGGGTGGGGGGGATGGGGGGCCAGGGAGTTCCACCCAGATAAGGGAGGTTAAGGCCAGGCCTTAGCTCGGGCCCCTGCACCTGGGCAAAGTCATCGTGACGGGAGGGGGAGGGTGACAAGTGATCAGACCAAGACGTGCTGGTCCACTCCGTCAGCCAGCACCCTGGAAACACCCCCGGCGGCCCGCGCCCTCAGTGCTCCCTCTGTTACCTTGATGGGGGCTTTGCCCGTGACGTTTGTCACCAGGAAGTTCATGGCGATGTCTTCACAGTTCATGTGTGCGTCCACCCAGTTCTTGATGTCTCCTGGCATCTTGTACGTGTACAGGTAGTTGAAGTACTGGAACGACAACACATTCCCGGTGAAGACGACCCGAGAGCATGCGGGGGGAACCCCGGCACTGGAATATGCTTAGAACTCGAGTGAGTGAGTGAGCCTTTAAGAGGAGGGGAGATAACCTTGCCCCTCCGTCCCACACTGCTCGTTCATCACTGTAATCATCGGGCCTGTGTTCCCTCAGCAGTGGAAAACCTGTGCTCGCTGCAGCTGATAATGGACCATGTCCCCTGTTGGTGATGTGTGTGTCACTACATCCAAACGTCTACGGCTGATGAGCAGGAACCCAATGGAAGAAACACAGACACGTCACCTTGTGGTAGAAGGCGACTCCAGTCAGAACCATGGAAACCTCGTTGGTCCACTCCGACTCGTACTTCCACTTGCCCAGTTCATGGTCCCAGAGGTGCAGGCGGCCGGGGTACCCCACCAGCCGGTCGGGGAACTCCCTCCACACCTAGATGGACCACAGGTACAAACACAGCAGCTGTGAGACTTTGACCGCACAACAAACTCACAACAAACAACAACAAACTCACAACAAACTGTTCCTTCCACTAGTTTTCATTCCAATATTCACTGTTTACCCGTGTTCCATTTCCATTCAGTGTGTGGTTCAAAGGGTGATGACTGTTTCCATCTGCAGGCTGATCAACAAAGGTCGGGAGCAGAGAACCCCACTAGTGTTGGTTAGTGTTTTCAGACACTGCTCCCGTCGTTTTCCTTATGCTGCCGTTCACACTGGCATAGTAGCATACCGTAATTACTCTAAAATGGTTCCTGAAAGCTTAGAAGTGTCACTCGGTTCTCCTTCCTGGTGTGAAGAAGACGCTAGAAAGAGAACACGTCCATGGGTTCCTGAAAGGTGAGAAGTTGGACTTTACATGCAAGCTGCTGTCCTTACGGTAATGACTTGCCAGCTTCCGGCAACAGAGCGAATAGGATTACCGTAATGACAGCAACATGGCTGTTGTCAACTTTCAGGGACTGATTTTTCCTTCTCGCTCCTTCTTCACACCAGGTCGTTGAACCGAGGGACGCTTCTCAGCTTTCAGGAACCGACGCGCAATTACAGTACGGAATGTAGCGCCGGGGATGCTGTGGGTGTTAAAGGGTTGAAAGGTCAAAGTGTAAAACTTAAAACAGCTCCAAACTCCATCCAGAAGTCCCACTGGTATGGATCAAATACAAACACAACAACACATTATTACTTTCTGGCCCTGTCTTGTCGTGACACAGTGCTCGGTGCACATTTAACACATTTTCTTGTCACAACTCATGGAAAGTTTTTAATGCAAATTGCAGTGAACTGGCATGTCTGAAACCCTCCAGTCCACGTGCTGCTGCTCAGCCTGCTGTCCCCCACAGGAGCCCCAACAAATCAGTGGTCAAAGAACAGAGAGCAGCAACGGCTTGGTTACATTTGAAATTACATGGATATAAATAGACAAGATCACTTTAAAAAAAAAAAAAAAAAAAGCGTGCAGGAGAACCTGTCCAAGAATGAAGCCCTCAATGTAAAATCTCTTTTTTTTCAGAAAAAAATGGTACACTGCTTCTAATTCTAAATAATGATGCTTGAGCTGAGTGCAATTGAATTAAATGGCCTTTAAATGCAATCAGGTGAGCGTGCCGGGCAGGTATGTGGACATGGAAAGCATCAGCTTAAGACCTGTCATCATGCTTCACACATCAAACCAGCAGACAGGCGGTCCAATCCCTGCTGGAGCAGACCCCGGCCCTAATCCCTCTCAACGACTTTAACGTCTGGGATCATGTTGAAATGGTTCCGTGCTACATGCTACAGACGGACGGTTGAGGTTAGACTTCTTTTTTTCCTTTCTCACCTCATATCCAAACTGCAGTTCGTCAGGTGTCAGCATGATGATGTCGTCATCGATGGCCAGCACAGCTTCAGTCTCAATCTCGTCAAAGGGGAAAAAGCGGTTGCTCAGCTTGTTCTCTTTGGTTCGCACGACTTTAAGGGGAACGCCGACCTTTGGCCAGAGAGATTCTGACAAAGAAAGAAACAACAAGACTACTACTACTACTAATAATAGTATGTTTGCAGTTTCACAGCTGAAACTTAATAAAAATTATATTGCTATACAGAACTTTTCAAAGGTTTTTTGAAGCATAAAACTTCTGGATGTGTTTGTGTCATGAATATATTTAACTTCATTTGTCAGTCAGAGCGATCTAGAAGCATCAACATCAGCTCACTTTCTGCAAAAATGTCCTTTTTTTTTCTTAATTGTTGGTAGCGGCCGTCCAAGGACACATACAACATGTCCACTTTATGAGTGCAGTGCTGCTCTTTTTTCAGATATCACACGCACACACACAGAGCAAAATGAAGATGAGTGAAGACGGATGATAACCTCAAGCACATGCAACAGTAACCACAGGACAATTGTTCACGAGGCACATCCACAGCATGTTTGTTTCAAAGAGGCTGGGCGGTGTCCATGGACACGGACCACAGCATAGACCGATCACAGAAGGCGTCCCCTCATTCATGGTGTCAATGGGGCCTGGCGCAGAGGGAGAGCAGCTCCAGCTTCTTCTAACCAGGTCTGATGACGCTTGTCAGAAGCTGTTGTTGGGAAAACTGCGATGTTAAATGCCTTCCCTCCTTTTCATTTCTATGGTTGGAAAGAGACGGCAGGAGGCGGGGCCTTGTCGGCTGACGATGAACTGTACACACTGTAAAAGCCATAAATGACACATGACCACTGATGTGGCCTGTTTAGATGTCTGGGGTGTACATCTGAACAAAGGCCTGAGAATGGGAGTAAAATCTAAAGTCTGCTCATCAGAGCCCGCTGAGAGGGAGCAGAGTTTAACAGAGGACACACCTTCATGTTCATCTGTTTTTGAAACCAAGTAGTTTAATTGGTGGAGGTCAACACCCCCTTCCTCTTCCTGGTACCAGCTGACAATGGCGTAGATGTTCGATGTGAAGACAGAATCTATCCACGTGAACTAGAAGCCTAGCGGAGGTCCCTTGTGAGATGTAAAGTTAAAAATCTGTGACTTGGGCATTTAAAACAGAGAAGATAGCTCATTAAAATAAAAGACATAAAACAACAGCGGCCCCCTGTACGTCGGTGTGACCCGTCAATGGCCTCTTGTTAATTCTAATGGGTCACAAAGCTCCAGCCAGGCGCCGCTGACGCTTCTAATGAAAAGGCAGCTCTCGGCCACAAGCAGGCACTTCAAAGTCTTCTCACCGCTTCATTATATCAGACAACCTTCCAGCAGCAGGAGTCTTCGTTAAGCCATCAGTGATGTACTTAATTGTCATATTATTGGAAATAATAGGTCTAGAGGGCAATAAATAACAGCTAATAAGAGCTGACTGGTGTCTGAGGGACTAACAGTGACAGCGTCTGCTAACTAGACTAAAACGTCTGATTTGTGCCCACGCCTGAGAATCAAATGTGTCACTGCCCAGATGACATCACGTCGTCCACACTCTCTTCACACCTTGGCTCAGACGACACTCACAGGGTTTTTCCAGTATCACTCATCTGTTGTACATCAGCCGCCCCACTCTGGGACTTGAAAACCACGATGGCATGAAATCCCCCACTCACAACTCACATTTCTGTCACACAACTATCTCTGCTGAGCCCCGCTGTGCCAGAGAGTGGGGAGCCAAAAGCCTCTTTTCTTCGCACACATTCACTGAGCATCCTACCCCACCATTCCGAGCTGAAGTGGTCAGCGAGGGAGGGAAGGAAGCTGCTATTGAATCTGTGAACAGGTCTACGTACCCTCTGGAGGAGCCTTGATCTGGTTATTCCACACCACCAGCAGCTTGGCCAGGCTGGGCACCTTGGAGATTTCTGTGATGACCCGGAATAGACTCTCAATGCGGTCGTAGGTCAGCACCACGGCCGTGAAGCCGGGTGTCCTCGGTGGTATCAGCGGCAGGAACAGAGGGTTGTTCACACTCGACCACATCTACAGACACACAACAAAGAAAACCATGAGCACGTCTATTTTCATTCCACTGCAGTTGGACGGAGAGCTACTGCTCTGCTCGCCTCATGCTTTCTGTCACTTGGCTGCCATGTTTTCCACCATTTATCACAGGACAGTGAGGTCACAGGAGAAAGAATCCTCCAGTGTTATCTCTGGGGGGGAACCAATGCCAAAAGCCTCCCGTCAAAGAGGACGCGGAGGGGGAGAGGAAGTCTCTGTATCAGCTGAGATCACGATGAAACAAAAGAAACAACAGGTGAAGTTTGGGATGTTTCTGGACAGTGAGTGGAGAAGATAAATGTGTGTATGTGTGTGTATGTATCAACTGTAGGAACACACAGCAGCTCCTTCCACTGTTTGTCAACAGACACATCTGTCACCAACGCTCCAGTAAACGTCCACTTTACTGGAGAGCGGAAACTTCCTTGAGGTCGTTTGCACATTGTCATACAAGCAGTGGGGGAAATCATTAAACTGACACATATATGTGGCACCGATTCATTAAAACAGAATAAAAGAGGCTGAGGCCACTTAAATCATTTGTCAAACAGAATAAATTAGTTTAGGAGGGCAGCAGCTGGGAAAGTGTTAAACAGATTTTTTAAATACAGACACGCTGACAGGAAGGATTTCATGTGTTTTTCTAAACTGCTTGATGGTTTTCCCATTGTTACACAGTAGAAAACCCTAGATAAGATGAAGTAACATCCAAATAATCTGTGTTACATGCGCTCATATAAAGGTTTATGATGTAGGCTCTGCCCACACAACTCAAAAAGGAAACAACTTCCACAGCAAAACAACGTATTAAACAGGATGTCCATGTTGAACCTGTGCAAGATCGACATCAACACTGAAAAATCTTCACTAATAGAGCAAAGAGAGTTTGTTGAGGTTGAGATTACCCATACTAGTTTACCTACAACTGCAAAAGAAAAAGCAGCTTGTCCCTTTTTCTGAAAACCCCCCTCTCACAGCACCAGCCATTCTGGAAAATGTGCTTTCAATTCCCAGCCTGAAGACTATGGGGGGAGTGGTGTGTGTGTGTGTGTGTGTGTGTGTGTGTGTGTTGGGGGGGGGGCTCTGCCTGATTTATGTAGAGCTCTGCTCCACAACATCCCTTCACAGAGTCCATTGAGAAAACACTTCATCTCCCATCTGAGGCAGCAGTGGCCAAAGGTCTGTGCTTTGACACCATTAACCCAAGGGTCTGGACAAACCTCCAGACATGACTGACACCTCTGAAGGCATCGAGCAACGTGACGTGTACGTGGGGATCAATCGGGTAGAGACTGCCCAGCTCCTCCACTGTGTGGATATGAAGAGCAGCCTGTCGCCGAGCTCGTTTGTTCACATCTCTGATGTTTACGATCTGAGCGTGCCTCCGACTGATACGGAGAGACACATTCTCTCACATGCACATGCCTGGACCCCACCGCCCATAGACGGGGGACACATGAGAACAGCCTGGGCTGATTAACAGCTCCTGGGAGATGATTACACAGCCAGGCTGTCTGCAGCCACAAACTCCATCAACCGCAGGGATGCAGGGATTCTTCACATCCAGTGTCGTCTGCTCACCCAGCGCCTCAGACACTTCACCACAATGGAGGCATCCTTCTAACGCACAACTGCTGACAACGGCCTCGGAGCCTGCTGGGTGTACCCTGAACTGTGAGCCAGTGCTCCATCAACAAAGGAGGCGTGCGCCATCACTGCAGCAGACGTTTTGATTTACGAGGCACAAGAGAGTGGGGAGGGGCGTATGGTCTGTAGACCTCTTACTAGATGCCCCCCCCCCTCCAGAAGCTGGGATGTGCTTGGAGAGAAACAGAAAAAAAGTGCATGAACACACTTCCATACCACAGCAGGTGGATTGTTCCACTGCTCGTACGTGCGTGCAGCGTATGGGTAGATGCGGTCACTGATGATCTGGAGCGTTGTCAAGCCGATGGCCTTCATGGAGCTGAAATATCCTTCCCAGAACCAGCGTGCCTACGGGAGAGGGGGAAGAACACCATACTATCAAACAAACAATCAAACTGTGCAAACAAAGGAAGAGCACGTTCCACTCAAAGTCGAGGTGCTGCAAAGAACTTTCAGGAACATTCATTTGAAATGTACAAACAATAAGGCTCGACGGTTAGTTCATTCATTTTTCAGTTCAAAATCAGAAATACTTTACTAATCCCCCAGGGGGAAATTACAGTTCAACCATCAGAAGAACATCCTCACCTTATCAAAATAATGACCCGTGTCATTTTCTTACAGAATGATGTCTTTGAAAATATTACATATGCCATTATTTTACGTGAGAGACAATATGATACTACTAATAGAAATTAATTTGTTTGATTTTATATTTCATAAAATGCTCTCGACAAGTCTCGTTCATTTGGACGCAGATAATCACCTGAACTAAACGGATCTTTTCTACATGTGGATATTTCGTTTACATATCGTTTCTTCTTTCAATTAAGACCAAGACTGGACATTCACACTGCTGGAGTGTCATCTCAGAGCTCCAGACAGTACTACTGCTACTATCTTGAAACTGTGCAAGTTGAAAACATACGTGGCTGCATGCGTGTGCTAATCCAAATCTAACCAAGTTCAGTGACAATCCACAACAATCCATGATCCAAAAACGAAGGAATGATGGCAGATCATTTCTAACAGCTAATGAGGAGACAGAGGAGGAGAGGATAATATTACACAGGAGAGAGCAACTGATGCTGGAATGATACTGTCAACAGACAGCGACAGCACCACACAAAAATGGAATACTCTACACTACTGAACGTGAAGAAGATCTATTCAATGACAATTTGTCAGAAATAAAACCTGCAGATATGTCCGCAGATGTGGGGATTTTCATTTTTCTGTGTTTTTATGACAAGAAAAGTATTGAAATGAACGGGAAGAGATTACTACGAGTTGACCAGCTGTCAACGCAGAGAAGTTCATTCAGACATCATGTAACCGTTTTTAACTGACCATCTCTGACTGCGCAGGTTTTTAGCTCAACAATCCTGAAACTAAAAGCAAACATCAGTGACAAATCACATTCCTAATGCATTCGTTTTTTCCTTCTACAGTTTAAGTGTATGATATTCAGTTGAAAACCCAACAAAGGTTAATGAGGCATCAAGCAGCGTTGGTTTCTGCCAGCACACATCATTCCCCATTGTAACAGCGTATAAACACAATGTTATATGTCTTTTAAGTGAGCTATTATTGGATGCAGACATGGTGGATATTTTACCAACAGGACGGTAAATTCACTGCTCTAGTGTTTCTGTCCTCTTGGCTCTCAGTAAATGTGTTGCACATTCATTCTTGTTTTTATTTTGCATCATGAGACCTGTGCTGGATATCTCCCACTGTCATTCTGCATGTTGGTAATTCTCCAGTAAATCGTGGATGCACAGAGAACCATTCCTTGAAACCTTCTGGAATGTGTGATGTCCCATTGTGATGTGAGTCCCATTGGTGCCATCAATGGCGGTTTGCTGCTTTGTTGGCTGTATCATGCCAACAAAACTCGATTCTGTTCAAACAGGCCAAATGGCTTTTTGAGTCAAGAAAATCCAAGACTCGCTAATCTCAAAGGACCCATAAATCAGACGGTGATGAAGGTTTCTTCTTCTGGTGGGTGGAGGTAGAAAGCAAACTTTGCTGGGCCGTGGGCCGTCGCACCACCCTCCACTCTCTCCCAAGTGCCAGAGGAAATGTTTACGACCAGGAAAGAGGACATGGTGTTGCAAGAAAGAAAGAGAAAGCCTTACTCCACATCTGTAGCCCCCACACACAGTCGACATTTCTTTCATATTAGGTCCTCTGTATAGCATGTAGCATAATGTTAAAAATCCCATAATAGTCAGTGATATGATCCACTATGCTGCTGTAAAGTGTGTATGTCACCAGAAGCTCTCACTCTTCTGCTTGGTTTAATCTTTACAATCAAGGTCAAAGCCAAGACCAGAGAGAGTTTAGATTACAGGAGTGTTTGTTTGACTCAACATGTCAAGAACATGACTGACGATTCAACACGGAGAGCTGAGCTGGTCGTGAACCAGTCAGCCGTGGAGAGATCCTGCCACCTTAAACAGCAGCAAAACCAAATCAGGGAGCTGAATTTATTGACTGAGATTTATGTCCACACAGAGATGGAATGGGTTCACACAGACTCTGCAGTACATTTTCCAGTCCTGTATGTAGCGCTGTAACGCTGCCACCGAACACAGTGTTGATGGCCAATATGAACGGAACAGAAAGGAGACATTTGTGTGAACAGACACGTCAAGGTCAGCGGCCTGTGAACACAACACAGTGAGAGGCCATTGTTGTTGTTAGCCGGTTAGTGCATGCGGGCTAAGGTGAGGTGGAGCTATGACATCACTGGCTCAGGAAAGATGAGAATTCACTCTGGGACCCGGTTTAAAAAAACAATGGTATTCAGACTCGGTTCATGTGGACAAAAGGTCCATGTGATAACAAACTATACTGATTCACCTGAACTTGTTTTGACCTCTGGACTAAAACACTTCTACACGTTGATCACCATGATGATTACCGACGACCGAGGTACAAAGGCGCCGGCATTGAGTGTTATTACACAACGCTGCTGCTCGTGAGCTTGTGGCAGGACAACACACCACTCACACACCCTGCATGTGTCCATATTCTGTGGAGTTCTACCAGCTCCCCACAGGAGAATCCTACTTTCACTGGGTGGGGTCTGATGGGGGACGGCAGAGAATTATTTACAATAAGAAAGTGTTTGTGGAGTACACCTGGCTCGCACACGCATCAGCCAGTCAGTTCCTGAGCAAATCACCCAGACATAAACAGCCCATTTTCATTTGACACAGTGTGACAGTGTTTTTTCTTTACTTTGAGGGTTCACCGTTTCTGTTCATTTGAATGTTCATCAGCGTTTGATGGCGTCCTCTGACGACTTATACAATGTCATCTGAGACACAACAGAAAGGGCTCTGGGAAAACAGACGTGGAAGGGCTTTCAAAGCCAAGGCTGCTGAGCCCTCTACTGGATAAACTTAAGAAATACATTTCACTACAACCACAACAAAACCAACAGTTGCCACATGTGAAAAATGGACCTTTATGTGCCACATGTGTTTGACACAAATGTGATACTATCCAGTGTCATTCTGACACATACTCCTGATGATAAATACTTACTGGCCTGGAAAGCCTTCAAATGACAAGCTGGGACGAGTGGACGACAACAGAACATCCATCATACTAATGGGATTGAAATGGAAGGTTGGAACCCCCCTCGTCACAGACGAGCTGTGTAGTGTAATTCAACCTGATGGTAAAGCTCCCTCTGTGCCCTGGGCTGAAAACCTGTGTTTGGCCTGTGTCACTGGTAAATGGATTAGAGTTGATACAACGGAATGAGGAGCAGCTGAACTGGTGCATTGGAGATTGTCGCTCTCACTTTTATTTATTGTGGCACAACACGCCAAAGTCCAATGAAAGGATTTCATAGTGCTGCATGCACTTTAAGACTGAGGAAAGAAGAGAAGATGAGGATACATAGCACCTTTGGCTCTCAGGCAAAGACTCTCTGCTCTCCTCTGGACTCACAGGGTCCATGTTAACGCACCGCCTGCAGCTACAGCCTGACGTCCATCTGTCCAGAACGTGGCAGACCTACTGGGATTGGACTGTTTGAGTCATGTGACTAACCCTAAACCTAACACTACCTACATGTCCGCTAAGAAACATGATAAGTACTTCAGCACCTCGCCGAGGGAAGCAGTCTGCCACTACTGTTTCCTCCAAAGACCTCCATTGCATTCAGTGTCTGTATAGGACCAGAATACAGACACTGAAAAAAATAATAAAAAGGTATCTTTAAATCCTCTTTTTCCCTCTATATTATAAATAATGGTGTAAATCGTGATGATCTGGATTATTTCCTTGAGGATAGTCACACCTGGAAAGTGTACAATGGTGACATCTCTACTCAGAGATGAGATTCCTCCCTTACCTGTCTCTGCATCTCTTCTACTTGTCTGTGAGGAATACTCTTCAGGATGGTGTACATCTCGGAGAGCTTCTCCTCTGGGATAACCACTGATGCTCTGTGCACAAACATCAGCTGTCAAACATTTTCTTTCTTGTTTTTGTTTTTTTAATCCACCCATCGGTACACAAACCTTTTCCAGTCAAGCACTTCAGAGAAAGGAAGGATGTAGGAATCGGCCAGGATGACAGGGACACAACCAGCCTGCAGCACGTCGCTAAGGGCCGCCTGTCCCAGACGCGCCCCCCTCAGCACCACACAGAAGGAGGATTCCTGCAGACACACATTGACAGCAAAGAATTAAGTCTCAGTCATGTTAATCAACTTGTAGGCCTGTGTTTCACACATCTACGGGATGATTAACCCACTTCTACCATGGTCATTTGATCATTTATTCATATTTTCAGGTGTTGTTACTGTTATGGGTAATGTTTCCAATGTAACAGGTTGTACCATGGATAGATGTTAGACAAGTTAACCATGAGCCCAACAACCCACAGCTGCCAGACAAGCAGAAAAGAGCAGTCACCCAGAATCAACTGAAAAAGTGAAACACGTCTTTGTAAATAGATATACGCATACATTTCAAGTGTTTATTCCTTTTCATTTTGATGAGAACTCAGGAAATTATAGTCATTAAAATGAAAAGAAATAAAGACTTGAAATATATCCGTCTGTGTGATGAATCTACATAAAGATGTGTGAAGAAAAAAAAAAAATCAACATTCCAATTTATTGAGATGCAGTTGTGCTTCCACAAAACCCAGATGTTCACACTTGTAATTCTTTGAAAAGCATCTTTTCATGCAAACCCTCCCACCTGCAGGATCTGGGGGTAGTCATACACCTGCCCCTTGTAGCAGCGTTTGCGTGCGGAGGCGGCTCCCTGAGAGAGGTTGCTGCACTTGTCGAGGAGAAGCAAGGCCTCCCCGTTTTCCTCCTTCAGGCGCTCGAGTTCAGCGCGGTACTCTCTGTGAATGGCCGTCTGAGAGGACAGAATGAAGTAGCGCCGTGGCCTGGGAGAATTAACACAGGAGATATCACACTTCATTTCCATCTGCACACCGTGGACAGTACCCATGTGAAATATGAGTGATATGTTGAAACAAAGGTTTTGAACCTGGTTGGATCCTGTGCTCAGATTTCTCCATGTATGCTCATACATACTGGCTCATCTTGTAAGAGAGGTTTACTATTCAAAAGCAGACTGGCAGCTTGTTTCATAAATATGTGCCTGAGGTTCTGTGGTGTTGCTTTGGTCTTCTCTGTCCTTTGACTTCGATCTGGGCCACATGGACCAAAAGTCATATCCCTATTTATTTAGACTGAATATCAATATACGATCCCCATAACTAGAAGAAGATGAATGAATGAAAGCAATATACCATGTAGATCCTGATACTGTTTCTGCAAAGTGAGAGCAAATGTTCAGTCAACGTCACACACATGACAAGTAGTTTTATTGCAAGCGACGATTTCCGTGAACTTAAATAAACATAAATACTGTATAAGTAGCGGAGTGCCTTTTTGAAATCAAAGCTCCGTAAGGTGGACATTTAAAAAATATATATCTTAAAATAAAATAGGCCAATCTTTTTCAAAAAGAAACATATATATGAGAAAAGTAAAATATCAAAACTTTTTCCTGCTCTTTTGTGTTTCCACTGGTGACAGTTCCTGGTACCTGGTCAACCTGGTTAACATGTGACGTCATCTGATTGGTCCCTACAGACAGATAAGGGTCTGTCGTCTGTCTGATATTGTCTGTCAGCTGTTCATCTCCATTCCACTGCTCGTGTGCCACCTTGATGACAGGGTTGTCAAATCAAGTCACGGCTAGTTACAGCCTGACACACACGGAAACAGATTTGGAAAGACGACAAATAACGACACTACCAGGCTGCCTTCACCTACAACCAAGGACTCCACTCAAGATAGTGAAAGTGAGACTAAATAAACAAACGTGGCTGTCGTTTGACATTTACAGTCTCACATGGAGGCAGCCTGGAATATCTTCGAAACTGGTCTGGGAGGGTAAAGAAAAACAAAAACAAAGCCAATCACCCGTAACAGACCTCATACAACAGTAAGACTGATGAGGTGACTGAGCTTCAGGGACTTTGATGAGGAGAGGAACGAACAAAACATCAACTGTCAGCTGACCACTGAAGTAATGGAAGTGAATCAAGTGCAGCATCTCTCTCCCTCTATGTCCATTCACGTGAACAATATCATATAAGACAATTTAAACTGTTCAATATCCACTGTATGACCAATTACTTACATTTGTCTGCTCAACAAACGGTCATTATTATCATTGGACGGGTTGAATGTGGCTACATAAAGAAGGATTTCTAAGGGTTGACGGGATGATGGAGATATATCAACTATTGTAGTCCAGTCTATTACTGTGATCCCCTCACAAATGGATGGTCGATTCATGACATTTTGTATTCATTTGTAGCCAAAAATGAACCCTGATCAGGAAAATGCTTTTTTAAAGGCCATTGCATTAAATCTGCTCCTCATCAGAACAAACCAAAGACCTGAACCATGGTGGTGGCATGTGTTATATCTAAAGACATGATGCTCTTTCAGAAAGCAGAAAAACATTTATGTTCTCCTTGTGCCCCTCCATATTATTAATAATTGTGAAAATCAGGATAATGGGTATTATTTCCTTGAAGATAATTACACCTCCAAAGCCTTATTCAGCTCTAAGAGCTTTTCATTTCACAGGCACTAGAAGCTTATTGGTGTGGCAGCAGGTTGGTTCAGAGCCATGAGGTTTGACACGAGCAGAAACAAAACAACAATGTGTTTGTGAGGAAGTTTGATACTTTTATGAGCGAGCAATTCTGCACTTTGACTTCAGTAATAATCAGACGCATCGTCTTTCATTTGTAACAGTAATATCTGACCAGTAGAAGTAGTGTTTTGAGTCAGTGGTGGAGTTGTGTACTTTGTGGTATGTGGCAGGCAGAGGGTGGACTGTCATTCATAAGCCCGATGGAATTTCAGTTACTATCAAATTGTTTGTCTACTTTTCTTGTTATCTGTCATCTGTGAAGTGAAGAAACCGCACTAACCAGTCATATTGTGAGAGGAAACCGACATGTGCTCACCCCGGCTGTTTCTCTGGAAGCTCGACGTCAGCAGAAAGAGGGCTGTAAACTGGGATGCTGACGTCATAACCCTGCCTGTAGGTCCATGTGGAAAAACCGCCACCGGCCAGCAGCGCTCTGAAACAAACACAAACGGGGTGAAACAACCTGGATATCTGAACTGAAACGTGCAAAATCTACACGACGTGTTCACTAACGTGTTGACTTTCTCAGCCTGGGAAGACATAAAGTACTACATGTCAATGGTCTGACACTGGTCCTCAGGTAGTCCAAGAAAGGTCATCTGGATTCATTTGCCACTGAAGCTGCCAAAGTGTGTATGCAGTAGTCGGGATGTCACCCCTGGTTCTGATGAGGCTCCAGCTGGACCAGTGTGTTCAACCACTCCTACCAACAACCATCAATCCAGTGTATGCGACAGGCGACACTGCTGCTGCCAAACACCACGGGATTTGAGAAGTCTGAGAGCATCTCCAGCTACCAACTTGTAATAATCTTTTTCATCATAAAACGGCGGGAACACACCGTGAGTATATGACATTAACTGCAGTTTTTGGGTGTCATCCCGCAAATACGCAGAAAAAGTGACTTTTCTCTGGGCCAACAACCCTGCAGCACACTTACTCCTTTTTTCTTTTCCTTTTCTGCATGTTTGATTTCAATATCTGAGACTGGATAACGCCATTAGTTTCATAATCAAAACTACATTTACTCAACAGACAGCCATTACTCTTACTGCCATGGTTTGTTTACTGACAGAGCTCAGAACAGACCGACTTTGGCACCAACCTGTCTCTCGGCACATCTAAAGCAGTGTTGTAGTCGGGAGGACCTCCAGGTAACATGTTGAAGAGGAGGTGGTTCATCCCTCTGTCCCACCTATAAAAATATACATGGGATTAGTGTTGCAACGTTAGCTGGGTGGACAGGTGATTCCATAGTCTATGTCTAGTCTCGTCTTATTACCAGACAATCGTTGGAAATATGGTACAAAGGCAGGGACTTTCCTACATGTGTTATGGGAATGTAGTCTGATACAACCGTTCTGGGTAAAAACAACTGAACACCTGGGGAAGTTTCTGAAGACAGAGACCCCCGTCTCACCAAGACACTGTGTACTACGTCCAAAAACAAATAATGGGAGTGTCAAAACATGACTTTACAGTACAAGTCGGGATGGTCACAGGAGCATGAAATATCCTTAGGTTATGGAAAAGTACATCCCCAGCAGACTAGAAAAAATGAACTGAAGATATGACAGAAATAGTGTCATACAAGCACATGCTGACGAGAGATAAAATGACAAAGAGAACGAGAGGGAGCCATGGGACCGTTTGTTTACTACGGGTTTGGAAGAGCAAGGACATGAACTGAGGAGATAGTCTACTTGTGACTAAATTCACAATTTATGTCAGGTACCAATTTCACTGTGTGAATTACTCTGTATTAGTATTAGTGCTGTCATTTTAACGCGTTAATTTGATTAATTAATTACGCCGCAATTTAATGTGTTAAAAAAATTAACGCAATTAATTATGAGTATCAACGGTGGCGAGCCAATGCTTGCGCATTTGAATTTTGGCCCATTGAAGGACCCGTAGTCTTCTCGGCCGTGCTACGTCACCTGCACCGGCAAATTATTAAAGTCAGTGGTCAACAATAACAGACTAACAGAATAACAAGACTCAGGAGGATGAGGCAGGTGTGTCTTCAGTCGGGCCACTGAACGACAAGTTTATTTACCAAAAGAACAGAGACGGGACGATAAATAAAAACGCTGTGATTTGTAGTTTTTGCAAAAAGGAGTTCTCTTACCACCGGAGCAACTCCAGCCTGACGTACCATTTAAATGCGAAACATGTTCAAGTTCCTCCGTTGCGAGTGCGGCTACCGGGAGCTCGCTCCGCCAACCCACGCTCGCTGAATTTGGGAAACGAATGAGCAAATCCACAACAGAAAAATTGACAAATACAATCGCAAAGTGGGTTGCTGCTGATTGCAGGCCAATTTCAGGATTTCATTTATTTAACTGTATTGCTGTATTTGTATTACATTTTTGAATAATGCACCTGGCCTAACTGGTTTGCGGATGAGCTTGACCTTTACTTTTGATTTCATTTATGAAGCACAGTCCACCAATAACAAATTGGATTTCAAACCTTCTCTTCTTACTGTATTCAATTAATTAGTCATGCACTACAATTTTTTAATATCCTAGAATTCAAATTCTTTATCAGGAGACCTTTAGCAGATATGACATTAAAATGAGATTAATTTGATTAATTAATTACAAAATCCTGTAATTAATTTGATTAATTTTTTTAATCTGACAGCACAAATTAGCATGTACATGCATACATACCCTGGATTTACACCGGCTGCGTGTGGGTTGCGTTGCGTCTCCGATCCGTCTTTGCTCCGTCAGCGCGCTCCGTCCATTTACACCGGATGTGTTTCTACTGCGTCGCGGCTCCGGTCCGTCAGTCACGTGACCGACAAGTTCACGCGGTGAAAACACGTATAATCGCGCGAAACTTCATGTATGTGTGATAAATCCAGGAAGAAACACAAGTGTCTCCGGGTGGGAGACACAGAGGAGAATCGGACTTACTTGTGTTTGACTTTTTTTCGGTGTTTTGTGTTCTTACCATGGGAAAGTAGCTCGTTCGTAAATAAATATTCTGAATAAATGTACTGTGTTGGAAGTACTGATGAAATAGTATGAAATACGATCCGGCGTCAACGTCGAGTGTTTTATTGTGAAAAGTAACCGGATTTTTATTTTGTTTCTGTGTTGGACTTCCTGCCCCGCTCGATGGATTTTGTGCCAAATTTATGCGTCTCAGCTCCGGCATCCGTCAGAAATAGAACCTCTGCGTATTTTCGACGCAGAGCTCCGGACTGACGGAGCTGAGACGGATCGGAGACGCAACGCAACGCAGTCGGTGTAAATGGACACAT
>CAAKHB010006615.1:0-14888 GCA_901007665.1 Aeoliscus strigatus
AGCAGAGGTGGTGAAGGTGTAGGAGTTTAAGTACTTAGGATCAACAGTACAGAGTAGTGGAGACTGTGGAAGAGAAGTGAAGAATAGGGTGCAGGCAGGGTGGAACAGCAGGAGAAAAATGTCAGGAGTATTTGTGATAGAAGAGTTTCAGCTAAGGTGAAGGGAAAGGTTTACAGGACTGTGGTTAGACCAGCTATGATGTATGGTTTAGAGACACTAGCGATAGGCAGAAGACAGGAGGCAGAGCTGGAGGTGGCAGAGTTAAAGATGCTGAGATTCTCTTTAGGAGTGACCGGGATGGACAGGATTAGGAATGAGGTCATCAGAGGGACAACACAGACAGGAAGGTTAGGAGAAAAAGCTAGAGAGGCTAGATTGAGATGGTTTGGACATATGCAGAGGAGGGACAGTGGATACATTGGTAGGAGAATGTTAGAGATGGAGTTACCAGGTAGGAGACAGAGAGGAAGACCAAAGAGGAGGTTTATAGATGCAGTGAGGGAGGACATGGAGGTAGTTGGAGTCAGAGTAGAAGATACAGACAACAGGGAAAGATGGAAATCAATGATTCGCTGTGGCAACCCCTGAAGAGGGACAAAGCCGAAAGGAGAAGAAGAAGAAGAAGAAGTATAAGCTTTAAATCCATTTGCTCTGCTCTATCAGCGTTATGCCAAGCTGCACCCAATCAGATCAGGCTTTTATCGCTATTTATTATTATATTTAAAATCAACTTCAAGTAGCAACCCGTGCCCATGACGTCACTAGCCGAAATCCATCTTGTGTTCATCATCAGCCACATGACAAGAGAATATAATACTGCTTTTTCACCAAGACTACACTTTTCTCCATCATTCAGGTCCAGGCTGCTGCTGTGCAGTGAGACACATTTAGACGTAGAGAGAGACACAAATCCAACACCTTCATATCATTCACATCTAGACTTGAACATGTCCAATCAAACTAAATGACTAACTACCTCCACCAAATTTGTTTTTGTCACCATAGGTTTGTCCATTTGTTTTCAGGAGTAGAACGTGCCAATGTAAAAACACATTGATGGTGCAAAACCCTGTAGTTTTTTACATTTGATTTGTTTGCGCTCTCTGGACTTCTCCCTGCAGGAGTATTAACACAACTGTCCACTCTTGTGAAAGTCCCTTTGGACGTTTACTTTAGAATCTTATCAGTGCGACTGCAGTTGTTTAAAACAGTTTTGCGTCGACTACCTAGTGACTGACTCAGCAGCTGACCCACTAGACAGAGCTGCATATCAGGCAGATATTGGTGTGATACGTCTGCCGTTGTATTTGTGAGTGGGTCTGTCAGGTCCCTAAAAGCTGAAACCAACCAGGTCCTGTTTTAGTCGGGAATTCAACCTTGGCTGATTCAGATGGGTCAGATCAGTCAGAACGTCTGTGTGATGAAGACAAACCTTATCTGACTAAAACATGGACGACAGACCTCACCAAATGCTCTCCCCCCTGAGACCACACACAAACTTACCCATTTTCCCTGCTACCCACAGACGGAATGACATGAGTTTGAGATATAAAAGCATTAAAAAGTCAACAAAAGCTGAAGGATGTCGATTGTAGTTCCATGTTAAAAGGTTGTCGACCTACTTAAACCAAAGACGACACCCACCACTCCCTTGGAGTCTGGATACTGAAAAGAGACACCATGAGGGTTTAGTGGGTCATCTCTTCAACATGTATGTCACTGTTAATTCTTTCAATACACTGTAAAAAGTGCAAACAGCCAGCATCACCGTTTACTGAACTAATAATCAGATCCCGTTCATTGGTCAAAACATTCACACTGAACAGAATCAGGAGATTCTCAGCAGTCAGGTCCGCTATGACCAATACGGTGCTTTTCCACTACACAGCTCTTCCAGCTCGGCTCAGCTCTACTAAGTTTGGTTCCATTCAGGAACGTTTCCATTTTAATTCAGAACCTCTTCGATGTGGGTGTACGTGTAGTTTTGTCCCATTCACAAAATTTTTTTGAAAGTACGACTCTTTTGGGTGAACAAACTGTACTGAATCACTTGCTGAAAAGAGTCGTTCTTTTCATAGTTGAGCTGAGCGTGATCCATCAGAGGACAGCCCTCTGCGACGTCACCTGTTTTGTACCATCTCTGCTCACTTGGAACCTTGACAGAGGTACCAGGTGCCAGGTTCTATCACCAGTAGAAATGCAGGAAAATCCGAGTGGAGCTGGAAGCGGGGTGGAATAGCCCCTTTAGAAGCGTCAATGACTTCTCTCAGGTGTGATTGTCCTCTCCAGCCCCTGCAGAACATGGGGGGTCCTCTGCAGCCGCTGCCTTCCCAGCCCCTCCAGCAGGCAGGGGCTCCTCAGGGTGTTGCGGCCAAAGCGTCCCTCCCCTCCACCTGGTCCGACCACTCTGTGAACATCAGCCTGGACTTCTTGGGCCCAGGCATGCAGGCCCCCAAGCCGAGCCAGCCCAGCCTCAACACCCTCCAGCAAGGTGAGACAAAAGGCGGCGAGACTCACGATTGTCAAATGTAACTGATTTATTCCATTCCAGGCAACCAGACATCTGCTAACATGCTCTCCCAAGGCTTCTCCACGATGAGCCTGAGCCCCCAGACTGTCAGAGCACCCATGAATCCCATGATGCACCCTGGTGCTGGGATGGGGATGGTGCCCAACCCGGGCGTGATGGGCATGGGCATGATGGGGATGCCACATGGGGGTATGACCGTGGCGATGCCTGGTGGGATGGGGATGAACCCTGGAATGGTTCAGCAGCCCAAACATGACGCCTTTGCTGACTTTGGCAACTTTGGAAAGTGATGGAAGAGGAGAGAAACCCGGAGGAGGGATGTCACCTCTCTGTGGACGTCCATTGGTGAAGGATCCTTATGAGCTGCAAACAAAGAGTACTTGAATAATTTCAACTATCACCTTACCAACGCCTTGCAGTCTGTATTTAAGAGGTGTGTGTGTGTGTGTGTGTGTGTGTGTGTGTGTGTGTGTGTGTGTGTGTGTGTGTGTGTGTGTGTGTGTGTCTGTGTGTGTGTCTGTGTGTGTGTCTGTGTGTGTGTCTGTGTGTGTGTCTGTGGGTGTGGGTGTGTGTGTGGGTGGGTGTGTGTTCGGGTGGTGGTCCAGCAGACACATTGGTTCTCAGTGCCTTGTTCATTATCAGCATGTGTTCTGCCCAGAGAATGTTGTGCTTTTATAACCTCAATCAAGTGAAATCACCTGAATAGCAAATATGTAAATATACATATATATATATATGCATATATATCTGTAGCTGCATCATTTTTTTCAGATGCCTTCAATAACTTTCTGCAATGACTTTGGATAACATGATCAACCATCTCTTAACTCCCTAATGTACGTGTAAGAATGTCAAGTAACCTCTCATTTGCCCTCGTTCTTCCTTTGGCCTGTACGTCTACAGACAAAATGTGATGTGATTGGAACACACGCCACCTCGGTTTGAGGCCCCACACACTCCGACTGCTGCAGGAATCCAGTGATCAGAGTGCGCCCTGGGTTTAGATACATGATTTACTGATGAGGAAGAGTCTGATAATCAGTGTGCATTGAAATGAGAATCAGTAGGTATAAGACTCATCCAGGGTTGTGGAATTTTATTAACAGCACAGAAACACCTGGAAGGAGACTTGTGCCTTTTTTGTCTCGCCTTAACTCAGCGAGGAGCTTACACACCATGTACAAATGTTTGTACACATCGCCTGAAGTGGCTGTTTGTACAGATATAAACTGTAATGATTGTCATTTGTTTTTAAAGTCCCTCACCTGGGTACATCATCTCACCTGCAGTTACAAGCATTGGTCAGTCCAGATGTCAGGTGCAGAACACAAGAACAAGAGGAAACAACTAATGTTTGTGGGTGAGCGAGCCCCCTCAGTTGAATATGTCAGACAGCAAACGTCAGTCGTCACGCCCCTGTAATCAGTCGTATGTTGTACCTTCGTGGTTGCCTTACGTTTCTCATCTGTCACTGGTGAGTTGAATAATTCACGGTCCAGAGCCAGAGGTGGCTTCTGGCCCCGGCAACCATCAGCATTGAAGTCCTCCAGACTCCAAGTACGGTTCCAGAGGCTGCACATACGTTCACGCTGCAGCCGTCCATCCAAGTCGAAGGCAGTCAAATGACCAAAATCCGTTGCTGTTTTTCTATATCAGTAGATTTTTATGCATTTTGTTTTCTACTTCAGAAGATTTTGATCTTTCCTAAAATACGATTGTTACTGAAACAGTAGTATATGAAAATGACAAAAGATGCTTTGCAAACATGAAATTTTGCATTATTCCCATTTTGATTTCCAGATTCTTTACACCATTAAACTGTTGATTGAAACACATTAATGGTGTGTGTTATTTGGTGTGTTGTTTCATTAGCTTCCCTGAAAAGAGCCTATCGCAGCAAAAGTGCAGTCTCACTCAACTTTGAAATTACAGTCAGCAGATGTGAGCTTAAGTTTGTGATGATCCTAACAGGCTTTTGAAATGAAATTGGAGTGGCTCCACTAAGCCAACGCCTTAAACAAAACTATATCATGCTTGTTTCATGTTGTTTACCTGATTTGCTGCTAATGCTTCATTTCTAATCCAATGTTTGCACAGACATGAGGTCAGTTGAGAAAGGTTGTACAGTTCTCTGTTTCATCGGAAAAACCTTAATGAAGAAAGAACATAGGAACAAACAAATTAAAGATTCTTGTATTTCCAACTGACCTTGTTTTCATTCTCTGGAGAGAAATGCTGAAATATTAACAGAATAAAGAAAAACTCAGATGTTTACACTCATATTATGACAAATACAATCCAGAAATTATACAATCATTCTGTGACACTTGTTCAAAAGCCAACTCTGCCATCTCAAACAGAAAAGAGAGCATCTTTAAAACTTCCATGAGATGCAGTAAATTGTGCTTTTATGGGTAATGTGCCCATTAAAGAGTAAAAGCAATCTGAGACGTCAAGACAAATGACAGCTTTCGAGTGCCATCTGCAATCTCTAGCTTCGCAAACTCAATTATTCATAATGCATTTATGAAGTCCGCAGAGACTGCGCTGTCATTCCTGTTCAAACTAGCAGGGAAAGCAACAGAAAGAGACAAGCTCTTTGACAAAGGGCCCGGACTGCTCTGTGTTTACACTGCCACCTTCTGGTAAACAACGACTACTGCAGCCACACTCCTTGAAACCAGACACAAAAAGAGATGGAGGCAAATTGGTGACATGAACACAAGGATGCTTTTTTTTATATAAATTCCTCGATAATCAAGGCAGTATTTTGTTTTGTGGACACAAATATCAATATGATACGACGTCTGATTCTCATGAAGAAGAGGACAAACACCAATCAGAGCGGCTGTGGGTTCACCAGGAGAACGTTCTCCCCGCGGATGAAAAGCTGGTTGATGTGGCGCGTGTGGACCTTCGTCCGACTGTCTTTCTGCAGACGCTGGGCCTTCAGCAACGGATCACGTTCACCCGCTTGTGCGTCTGACATCTCTGTCTTACTGGTTTGTCCCTGGATGCCGTGCTTAGTTGTTGAATCGTCACCCCCTGTACTTTCCTGTAGCGTGAGCTTCTCAAAGAGCTGTGGGAAGATTTCAGTCGCATTAATAGGAGTTCAGACGGACTTGAAATTAAACAAAGTTTGGGGGTTTTTTGAGTTGGTAAGTTCAAGTGATTGTTTAAATCACTTAAAACCAGCACACACCCGTGAAATGGTGAGGGCCTTCTGGTGGAAGAACGCCCGCCCGAGAAGAGGCTCTCTGTACGTCTCATCTACGTCCACCATCGCCTGATGAGAGAAACGACAATACATGTCATACTACAGACACATCGGTGGAAGGAGCTGCACAACGGGGAGCTCACCATGTTCCAGAACTTGTCGAAGGCCACGACGAAGCCCGAACACACACCCCTCAGTCCCTTGAAGGTCCTGATGTGAACTTTGACCCGTATTCTCTCCTCCACACACCGATGCAGCTCACCCAAAGGACTGCCCTTGCAGACTGCAGACAAGAAACACAGGATGGTGCAAATGGGTGCAGTGATGGGTGGTAACTGGTCCATGTCACCAAATTAAAATACAAATTAAACAGAACAGTGATCATGATTGGAAAAATATGTGTAATATTCATATTTCATACAATTTAATAACGTTTATCGATGTGTCCAAGGATTGATTTAAAAGGAGGAAAAGTATCAGGATCAGTATCAATATCAGGAAAAGTAATCATATGTCATTAGTTCGAACTTATAATAACCAATTACATACAATTACTTCGTTTGTGTCGGATATTTAAATTTCAGTGTAAGAAAAATCTCTAGGATATCACTTAAGGATATAAATACTATAAATTATTAGATTTATGTTTGAAATTGTGAAATACATGTAAATAAAACGGGACTAGTTCTTGTTACTGAGCAATATTAACTAGAATTAACTTGTCTTTACACATCATACAGCTCCGTCCCCGACCACTGTCGAACCAGATTTGTTATTCACTCGTCAGTGAAAACAAGAGAAGAACACACAATGAGCAGCAGCAAACTTACGGCCCATCCTCGTCAGGACATTTTTGTGGATCTTGTCCCTCCGCCGGCGAGGTGCTCCGCCGCTGCTGCCCGCCTCCTCCGCCGGCCTGTTCACCATGAGCTTCCTCAGCCGCTCGATGCGTTCTGGGTCGGCGACCCCTCTCATGGCCCTCAGCCGCCTCTTCTCCACGTTCTCCGGCTTGGCTCTGCCCCGGCCGCCCTTTAGAAAGCTCTCGTACTCCGCGACGTTGTTGAAACATTTGATGTTGGGAAAGGGAAGCGGCACCGCGTGAGAGTAGAGCGCCAGGAGAGGGTCGAAATCCTCGGAGCACACATCGACTTTGGACGCGTCATCGCCCGCAGCTTCCAACTCAGGCTGCGGCTCCGCTGCGGTACTGGAGCAGGGAGCTTTCAGCGTTTCTTTCCTGTTTGAATTCTTACTTTCTTCTTTCCTCTCACTTTCCTCCATGTTTGAAACGAGCGCAGAGTGAACACGCAGCAAAGGATGCTGGGAAAAATGTGACAGCTCCCTCTGCTCATATTTGAAGTCCTAAACATTGAATTTAAATTCAGCTAGTGACATTCACCATAATGATTTGATCGTGTTCAATCTGTAATTAAAGTACGTTATATTAACATACATGCAAATAATAGGCTCGATAAGACACTTCTTTGAAAATAGATAAAAAATAAGGAAAATTCTATCTAAAGTTGGACTCTATTAATAGACGATCTTTGGTTGTGCTATTTCTCATCCACCACAAGATGGCGCAGCATCGCAGGTAATCGACAGTGGCAATTATAGACCAATTTTACTGGGGGGCAATGTGGACCAGTATTCATGTAATTTATTTTATCTTTCTTATTTCTGGGGTGTTTACAATGAACAGTTACAACGATGAAAAAATTAGCAACCATCACTAGAGGCTAGCAGGTTGTTTTTTGTCCTGGAAAAAAAATGTTAAATTGTGTGAGTTAATTTATAAAAGTGAAACTCACAAATACAATGCAACGACCAAAGAAAATACACAGAAGCAGAGTCACTTAACATGGAGCATTTTCTGAAATAGCACTACAACGTAGAAAGAGTAATGTAATAATGTGAAAATCTAAAGACGAATGTTGATTTCACTGCGCATTCCCTCGCCACCAGAGACGCTCTCGTTGCAGTCCGTGTCAGACAGAAAACCACTTCCTGTGGCCACGGCAGTGACCTTATGCTCCAGGATAGTGATTCTCTGTTTCATCCGCTGCTGGGAAGAGTTGAACTCGCTCTGCAGGCGCGCCAAACATGTCTGAAAAATGTTGCAGTTGTTTTTAAGAGGGAAATACAGTAAATGGTAAATTCCTAAACACATCCGCTCAAACCTGTAGTCGATCCAAACTGGTTTCCAGCCGCTCCACCTTCTCTGCCATCTCCTCCCCTGCAGACACATTCACGTCCTCCAGCAGCCCTTCTTTCAGCAGGATGTCCCGCCCCCTCTGCTCCAGCTGAGTCCTGGCATGAGGGAACTCCTGGAGCGCCTCCATCAGATCCTGTTTAGAAAGGCAGAAAAGGTCTGAGTAGCCCAGACTCCGAATGTTAGCTGTGCGCCGGTTCCCCATCTTGCTGCCGCTGATGTTCAGGATGCTTATTTCTCCAAAGCAACTTCCTGATGTGAGGACAGCGAACTGGGTGACCCCGTCCTCCCCCACCACGGCCAGCCGGCCATCTTTTATTATGTACATTTCTTTGCCCACATCCCCCTAGAAGAAAGCAGACAATCCGTAAGATAAGATAAGATAAGAGATAAAATGGCTGATAAAATAAAATGAATAACATGTATCTGTCTGTCTATCTATCCGTCTGTCTGTCTGTCTGTCTGTCTGTTGGCTGTCTGTCTGTCTGTCCGTCCGTCCGTCTATCTATCTATCCATCTATCTGTCTGTCTGTCTGTCTGTCTGTCTATCTATCCATCTATCTGTCTGTCTGTTGGCTGTCTGTCTGTCTGTCTGTCCGTCCATCTATCTATCTATCCATCTATCTGTCTGTCTGTCTGTCTATCTATCCGTCTGTCTGTCTGTCTGTCTGTCGTCTGTCTGTCTGTCTGTCTGTCCATCCGTCTATCCATCTATCCATCTATCTGTCTGTCTATATGTCTGTCTGTCTGTCTGTCTATCTATCTATCTATCTATCTATCTATCTATCTATCTATCTATCTATCTATCTATCTATCAATCTATCTATCTGTCTATCTGTCTATCTATCTATCTATCTATCTATCTATCTATCTATCTATCTATCTGTCCATCTATCCGTCTATCTGTCTATCTATCTGTCTGTCTGTCTGTCTGTCTATCCATCTATGTTTTTCATTTCAATACTCACCTTTCTACAGATGTAGTCTCCTGGACTGAATACCTGTGGCCGAAGTTTCAGCACCAGTTCTACCAGCAGACCAGCCTCACAGTCCTGGAAAATACGCACCTGGATGTTCCAAGTAGAGGAATAAACAACAAACAAGGGGTTAGTTAGTGTGAGAAAGTATCTAAGTAAAAAGGAAATAAAATATACAATATTTGCATTGTTTGTACTTTAAGTGCCTCTGCTGTGGTGATCAGACCTTCAGACTGGTGTCAGTCTGTCCACAGACATTCAGTACCAATCTTTACCTTCTTCAGTGTGTCCAGGTGAACATTGATCGCGATCTCTGCTCTCAGCTTATTGGGCAGACTCCTGAGCACTTCCTGTTCATCTATTGTCTTCTTATTGGTCCAGAGATAGTCGAACCAGTGAATGACACGCTGCTCCAGCACTTTACTCACATGCCTGAAGTGCATGTAGTGTTTCAGTGCGTCCACACGGGTCTGGAAGGACGTTCTTGTAGCATTCATATTGGAGATCATGGACCCAACATTTCCCACAATGGAGGCAAAAATTAGAACACCGACCTTTGAGAGACAGAGAGGGGTTGGTTGTTTTGAACGACAGATGCAAAGTGTCACATCATAAACTCACCAAGAAGTCAAATATGAGGAACAGATACTCTTCGTCTCTAACGGGTGGAGGTGTCTCTCCAATGGTCGTCAGGGTCAGAGTGGACCAGTAAAGGCAGTATATGTAACTTCTGCTCAGGGAGCCAAACTCCGGATCGGATGCATTGGGATAAACCCAGGAATCGGAGCCCAGTCCCAGAACTTTGGAGAAGCTGTAGTAGCCACAGGCGTTCCAGTGGATGATTACCAGGATGTACAGGACCAGTTTACAGATCCGGAAGGCGTTTGGGTAGCCGGAGCGTGTTTCCGTGCGCTCGAAGAACTCGAACAGACGTGGCAGACGCAGCAGTCGGTTGAATCGAAGAAGAGGCGTGTAGCTGCCGCCAACGGTCAAATACAGCAGATCCGTTGGGAGGATGGAGCAGATGTCAAGTTTACACTGCAATGTCCGAATGTAGGCTTCCCTCAGGCGCTGCACATCCTTCACCATCAACCCCTGGTCCAGGAAACCTTCATAGTGACACAATAAATGAATGAAAGTCCTTACCACACTAAATTAGATGATTAACGAATCCTGGATATTGCAAGAAAACATGTGCCATGACTGATTTGATTGTGTCCCATTTCATGAACACAGCTGATTTGTCACATGATCTTCTGGTGTCAAAGGACATTCATCATCATGTCCAGATGTTACGGTTGAATATTCATGATTCTCTTGGACCTGTGTGGAGACGAACAGCTATATCCAGGATGTAGACTCCATCACAGACATAGTCCAGCACCATCCACAACAACACGGTCCTCATCTGCAGCTCATCGAAACAGGCCCTGTGGGTCCACACACACCGGCAGATTAAATGACACTCGTACCAACGAGAGAGGAACGACTTCAGAGCCCAAACTGTCAAATGTTGTTCCAACAAAAGTAAATGAAGAGGTGGACAAAGGACACAGCTCCGTTAGTCAAAGTCACAGTAGGATAAAGGGTAGAAGTAGGTACAAAGTTTCTACTCCCTACACAGTAGTAGCACAATAAGTAACGTCTTTCTTCTTCCCGACCTGACAACCAGCAGGGTCCAGTTATAAAAAACAGCCGGACCAATCACCATCAGCCAACGATAGTACGCATCATCCGATGGCGAGAGAATGACAATGTTCCATTTCTTCTTTCTGACAGAGAAAAACAATCAGTTACTGTTTGTCTGTGCCGTTTCATGATGTATGTGGTTTGCTCTTACGTGCGTCTGCCGCGTCTCTCATTATCTCCGTTGGAGCCGGCGTGGCTGTGACTAAACCTGCTGGGCGGGGCATGCATGTCCATGTGGGCGGGGCCTCTGAAACGTTCCAAAAAGGAGTCTGGACGCTCCGTCTCCTCAACCAAGCTCTTGTGGGCCCATTCTCTCAGAGTCATCACCATACTCACAATCCTCAGGGTGACACAGTACACAGATAAATTACAACAGTCCACCGGATATACAGGATAATACAACTGACAACAACAGACACCGTTCAAATTCTGACTGACACAAATGCCTCTCAGTCAATTGGTACCTGGACAGAGCCCCTCGCCCACGATAGGAGCTTTGGGAGTTAATATCCCTGTTGTCAATGGCTGCCATTCTCTGTAGCTCAGAGGAGGTGTCATCACAGATTGACTGTCCCCTGCACACGCACACACACACACACACACACACACACCACAGTAATTAAAGAACCTAATATCTACAGCAGTAACACACTGATAAATGCAAATTAGTATTGAAGCTGCTTTATCAAATACATTGTCATGTATTTTTGTTTTGTTGTTAACGATGAATATCGTAGACTGGCTGGATGTGATTCCAGCAACTCATAGAACCTGAATAGATGTAGATAAGTGACGGGTGAAGCAGTGGTTAACACTGTCGCCTCACAGCAAGAAGTTCACCACAAGAGGTGTGTTCACTCCATTTGACTGCATAACCACGACCGTAAGCTTTCAGATATTGTTGTATACTTGGAATCAAGATGCAGTATCAGTATTGAATTCCAGACACCAGCGGGTAGAATCAGGACGGTGTGTGTACCTGCTAAGCGTACTCTCAGCTCGATCAATCTCCTCCTCTGTCCATGTTTTCACAGACAACCTGTGAGAGTCCTGCACTGGACCGGTCATCCTGACCACATATTCATGAACGACACACAAAAATACACAGACAACAGTCATAAAAGAGAGGTCAAAGATCATTTACTATCATAGATAAAGTAAAAAGAATTTAACCAACCTGATGTCTGAAAATCCCAAGGTTAATCTATCTGTCTGTCTATCTATCTATCTATCTATCTATCTATCTATCTATCTATCTATCTATCTATCTATCTATCTATCTATCTATCTATCTATCTATCTATCTGTCTATCTATCCATCTATCTAGACACAGAGGCACTGGTAGTGCAGGTCAGGCGAACGCTGGCGGATGGAATGAGCTAACAAATGTGATAGAAAAGGAACGATCACATGGCGCTCAAGTGTCGACAGAAGTGTCATTTAAATTGCAAATTGCATGATCATTTTTACCACTGAGCTCATCTGAATTCAAGAACCCGGTTTGAAGTGGCCTCTGAACCCAGTGTGTCTTTGTGTGATTGCTAAGAGACGTGTGATTATGCGCACACCTGCACACGTGAGCTTAATCAAAACTCTTACGCAAAATACAATTTAAGCCCAAATTCATACAGTATTAGATGTTGTGGCATCACTTAAAACACAGGCTGTTTATTTCTGACGATTAGTTTGAACTGATGACACGTTACCAGACTGATACTCCGATAGTTTGATAGTTTTTTATTTCATTGATGTTTGGATGAAGAACAGAAGATACTGACACTTAATGACCTTAATTCATCACTGTAATCAGCAGGATTATTAGTTGGAGTCAGAGTAGAGGATACAGAGAACAGGGAAAGATGGAAATTGATGATTCGCTGTGGCAACCCCCTGAAGAGGGACAAAGCCGAAAGGAGAAGAAGAATCAGCAGGATTATTCTCATCTAAGGTACAAATTTAAGGCATTAAATGAAAGATGAATAATTCAACAATTTAAGGAGGTTTAAGGCTAAAATACACTAAATAACATGGAAGTCATTCTCTAATTGCAGCAATAAAAGTGATTGTCATGTTGTGTAGGCAGTATACATGTGTTTGTGCCCTTAAATTCTAAAACAATTCACTTAGGATTATTAAAAATACCTTGAAGAGTTACAACTCATTATTTGTATGGTAATGTGTCACTTGAAAGAAATGACTCTGTCCGACGGTTTGTCTCAGAGCTCTTTGGTCGTATGTCAAAAAAATACCAGTAAAAATACCAGGCAGGAAAACAATATCGACTGCTGGTGCAGGAGGTCAAAGGTCAGAACACAGTACAATGGTATTAGAAATGAGAGAAATTTGTATGTGACTGCTGCTTTCAACAGGCCTGAGAATTATTCTGTCTGTGAAATGGTCCCATGTGCCCCGAAACTAAACAAAGACCAAGAGGAAAAGTAAAGCCACATCCGACATCTGGCTCCCACAGATAAACCACCACAGTCCAGATGTTTGTTTGTCTTATGTGTCATCCAGACACAGAGGACGGTCAGTGAACTGTGTGTGTGTGTGTGTCTCCTAAGCTCTCTTCATGCCTCTTCCCATCAGGCAGGCAAAGATGGTCATCACCATTTTGGGGTTGACCTCCACTAAGTCCTCTGGCAGAGCGTAGACCTTCGTGCCAATCTTCCGGGCCATTGAGATGGCGTACCTGGACCAAGGCAGGTTTCAACTGTCAGTATCTCCATCACCATCGTCTCAAAAAGTTGCAGTTGTAATAAATATTGTGTGTTTTTTTGCATTACATTGCATCAAACTTGCTCACAGACAAATTGTTATTTATTTACCTGTGTTCTATTACATCAGACTTTTTTTACATGAATTGTATTCACTATTATCATGCTGCTTTGTGCTGAGTGTAAAATCGTGTTAGTTGTGTCAACCAGCTGCGTTAAAATGCTCCTTTCCTGAATGAAAATGGTTGTGATTGGCTAAAGTAACATTGTCCTCTATTTGTGACCAATGCCAGTATAATTTTTTTGTTACAGTTGTCTTGCACTTTTTTTCAAATTTTAATTTAGTATTATATTATATTATATTATATTATATTATATTATATTATATTATATTATATTATATTTTGAGATGTCATTACTTAGCATTGTCCAGTTTGTCTTCTTCTGACAGACATTCTTTTTTAACCAGATCAAAGTTCACACTGTCCGGCTGGATGGCGTCGATCAGGTCCAGAACTGGAAGACTAGTGTTTATGAACTTGTCCTGAGCAGACGAGCAACAAACACAACAAACACACACATTATAAAGTGACTTTGTCCTGTGAAAATGTGAATATATCACAGTTTTCCAGCGTTCGTACCTTAAAGCTTTTGATTGAAGAAGTCTTCCCGGCTTCAGACAAAGTCTTGTTGACCCATGAAATGATCAAATCATCTCCAGCAACTTCTCCATGTCCAAGGTCCTCGAGGACATTTAACGTGTACCTGTTAGGATGTCAGCAGGTCTCATCTCATCTCTACTTTTCTGAATTACTATAAAACACTTGCATTGCACCACAGCAGTGCGAATGCTGGATTTATGCTCTGAACTGATGCGGACCGTACACAGGCGCCCTTCGCTGCTGTGAGCGTATATACTATTCTTCTTCTTCTTCTTCTTCTTTCGGCTTTGTCCCTCTTCAGGGGTTGCCACAGCGAATCACCGATTTCCATCTTTCCCTGTTGTCTGTATCTTCTACTCTGACTCCAACTACCTCCATGTCCTCCCTCACTGCATCTATAAACCTCCTCTTTGGTCTTCCTCTCTGTCTCCTACCTGGCAACTCCATCTCTAACATTCTCCTACCAATGTATCCACTGTCCCTCCTCTGCACATGTCCAAACCATCTCAATCTAGCCTCTCTAGCTTTTTCTCCTAACCTTCCTGTCTGTGTTGTCCCTCTGATGACCTCATTCCTAATCCTGTCCATCCTCGTCACTCCTAAAGAGAATCTCAGCATCTTTAACTCTGCCACCTCCAGCTCTGCCTCCTGTCTTCTTCCTATCGCTAGTGTCTCTAGACCATACATCATAGCTGGTCTAACCACAGTCCTGTAAACCTTTCCCTTCACCTTAGCTGAGACTCTTCTATCACAAATCACTCCTGACACTTTTCTCCAGCTGTTCCACCCTGCCTGCACCCTATTCTTCACTTCTCTTCCACAGTCTCCACTACTCTGCACTGTTGATCCTAAGTACTTAAACTCCTGCACCTTGCTGTGTCTGTCT